>BQNB010013136.1:2692-68764 GCA_026074375.1 Tanacetum coccineum | reverse complement strand
CTTTTTTTTTCAAAATCAATAGAAAAAAAACACAAAACCAAATCAATCCATCAGTCTTGTAGGCTCTGATACCAATTGTAGGATCCCTAGATCATTCCATAGATTAATCACAAGATCAATAGCACAAAAGATTAAACATTAAAGAACTTTTGATTGAAAGAAACAAGAGTTGCTACAAACCCTAAAGATGAAAATTATTATGGAGTAGCTAACCTAATTTTGACTAAACTAGGTGTATTTATACTAACTAGGATTTGCCTTTGAGGGCTTTCTTTTGGGCTTTTTACATCTTGGCCCGTATACATAATAAACATTAATTAACATTGTCTTTCGAGCTAGACTTTTGTCTTGAATCTTCGAGTGACCGAAGCTTCTTTGTTCGGGTCCAACCGAGACTTACAGGTACTTATTAACGATGGCATTACGGTGAGTGGTGTACTAATTTAGGGGTCTTCGGATTAGCATATTTGTTGGGTTTAGCGAGTTATTTAGAGTTAGGAAATCAATAAGCTTACTCTTTCCAGCTTATGAGCTTATTAGTTTAGTCTTATTGATTTTATTAGGCCATAAACTTAATTCATAACATTGTTCAGTTCGCCCTGCCATATTTACACAGGTTTTGACAGACGGGCCAATTACAATTTTTTTGCTTTTAAGATGAGATACGACAAGTAGTGGAAAAGGATGTAATTTAGTTAAGTGGGAGTTTTTTGATTGCATGATTATAGTTAATTAGGTTAATTTTTCTTTTTCTTACATGTTAGTAACCTAGGGTTCTTTAAATTATCATTGGTAATTGTAATTGTGTGGGTAAATGAACCACATATTTGATTGTCTTTACCAGTAATTTCAATTGTGAACCATCTGCTTGAACCCACTATTTTGATTTGTAAACCCTAATATCAACTGGAATTGGGAAAATTATAGAAGAGATCTTGCTATTCTTATTCTCAGATATATTCAAGAAGTTTGTGACGGGTACACCTTGCCTTAGGCTACTCTTCGTTTAAGAAAGCTACTTAAAGTTAAAAGTCTGTTGTTTACTTTAAAGTACGTATAATATATGGATGAGCACGGGACTTGTACCGTGCCGAACCCTTACCGTTTAGGTGGTACCATTTTTATTCCTGGCCAATATAGTTACACATATATATTCAACATTAAGACCTATTACAGCGGGTAGTGTAGGATTAGTATTGTTTTTTCTTCCAACATAAAAACATTTATTTGTCATTTAATCACTTATACTCTGGCCTGAGCTTCACCAATCGAGAACGAACCGACCCGACGAAACTGACCTAACCGACCAAACCAAACCAAACCGATCAACCTTCGGCTCTGTTCTTGGTTCTATGTTTAAGGTAGTTTCGGTTCCGGGTCGGTTCATGTTTAAAACCGAAAAACCAGAGTCACCCGAATAGGGACGTGATTTTGTCTACTGTTATGAAAACATTGTTATGAAAACACAAGTTCTTTTTTTGACTACACTTTTATGGTTCTTGACTTCTTTTGGTCCCTATATGCATTTGCTAACTATGCATTGTATGTCCTCTTATTGTTTTTGCTATGGCCTAATGTAGTCTAAAAGTTTGTAGTCCATATATACATTTGCTACTGCACTTGCATGTGTAACATAAGTTTTGCTACTGAAATTATATGTGTAATGTTCTGGAGTGTTTTATCAAATTACATGTGCATGTGTAGCACAAGTTTTGCATGTGCAGCCCAAATATTAAAGGCTCAGGTTTGATTCCGCATCACTCGGTTCAGCTATAACAAAAACCGAATAAACCTGACCGACTATATGTTACTTCTGCTAACTTATGTGAGAAAAAAAATATCAAAGTCTGGTAAAGTGTCAATTTTCTATTAAGACACGTAGCTTCACAGAGTCCTCACAAGTTCTTACGACGGTCAAAAATCCAAATTCGAAAATCTTCAAAAGTTGGTCTAGCAAAGCCAAGTTTTATAAGCTAACTGGAAATGTTACAGTTCCATAGTACTAAAACTAATCGGTTATATCACTAGGTTCAAGCTCATTTATTTACATTGACCTCGTTTATTAAACAAGGCTCAAACTCTAGCTCGGCTCGTCTAAGGTCAGCTTGATTCAAGCTTTTACCAAACCGATCTTGAATAGCCACTAGACAACTTGGCGTGTTCGCACACGAAGTCAGAGCTAACATGCTAAACTTTGATTAATTAATCATTTCTGATCAAATTTGGAGTTTTGGATAATCAAATCTATGTTATGATAAGATGCATTTCCCTGCAACATGCCCAACCCAAATATGGTCTCATTTGGATAATCTAGATAATGGAGCTTGGCACAAATATCTTTTATTGAGCAACTTTTATTTCTGATAAATAAGCTCTTCTTTTGTAATATGACTAAACTATGTAATCTTAGAGTCATTGAGAATCTCATACTACTGCTCTAGTACTTTATAAAAGCATCAGGTATGGTCATGTCAAAATTTATTTTTTCGTGCCACCTCAGCATCCATACGTTAACAATAAACTTTTTACGAAACTTAACCTGACCTAGCCCATGTAGTCTAAAAGTTTGTAGTCCATATATACATTTGCTACTGCACTTGCATGTGCAGCATAAGTTTTGCTACTGAAATTATATCTGTGATGTTCTGGAGTGTTTTATCAAATTACATGTGCATTTGTAGCACAAGTTTTGCATAAGTTTTGCATGTGCAGCCCAAATATTGAAGGCTCAGGTTTGATTTCGCATCACTCAGTTCGGCTATAACAAAAACCGAATAAACCTGACCGACTATATGTTACTTCTGCTAACTTATGTTTTGTTAAGGTTTACTAATGCTAAGTTAATAGCTTCATATATCTTGTGTTAGTTGCCCATGTTTATAAGTACATATATCTTGTATTAAATCTTTCTTAAAGTCTAATTTATGGATATCAATATTTTAGAAATTTCATAAATTTCTCACATCTCTTTATACTTCAAAACTTTAACCTTGTAGACATGGCTAGACGAAGGAAAATGATTAGAGCAGGGGAGAGTAGGCCAGAGGAGAGTAGGCCAGCAGAGAGTGGGCCAGCGGAGAGTAGGCCAGCGGAGAGTAGGCCAGCAGAGAGTGGGCCAGCGGAGAGTAGGCCAGCGGAGAGTAGGCCAACGGAGAGTAGGCCACCAGGGAGTAGGCCAACGGAGAGTATGCCACCAGGGAGTAGGCCAACGGAGAGTAGGCCTCGTGCCAGTGAAGGACAATCAAATGATATCCCTAATAATTATTACCTATCCAATGACAAATACTGCTGAAAACGACCCCCTGAAAACACCATTGAGAACTCAAATAACCATCAAATGGAAGAAAACAAGTGCGAGTTTGTGAATGGATTGTAGTACTCAGGTAAAATTTATAAATTTGGAGCATCGCATATTATATTCTGTTTACAACTTTCCTTATATTTTCGTCATTTTTATACAGATTAGACAAATCAGTGAGTGATCGCGAGAGATTACAAAGATATTAAAAAGAAAAGAATTGCGATGATACCGAGGTACACTTAGACAAAGGTGTCTCAACCTACAAAAAACTTCTATTTTGGAGAATTTAAGGTATTGTTTATATTTTAATTGTTTCTTAAGATTTATATTTCTTTTATAAATACTAATTATTTGGATTTAAAATAGAAACATTTTGTATGGGACCTGGAAGCCGAGACAAGCGTGAAGAAAGCATGGGACGCAAAAGCTTCTAGACGCTATGCTGATTTCTTTAGAGATATAAGAGCTAAAATGGTGAAACCTATATTCATGAGTGACAGCGCATGGACAAATTTCACATCTCATTGGGCAACATCAAAGTATAAGGAGATTCAAGAAAAAAATACACAAAATCGTCTAAAAGGAGAAGGTTTCCCATCATATCGATGCTCCAATCTCATTTCGCAGCATTAGAAAAACAATCTATAAGTATATTAAATAATTATTGGAGTCATTGTAATTTATCTCTAGATACCAACAACAGCATATAATAATATCGAGCTACTTGTATGTGTATGCTAATATTACTAAAGACTGTTCCGAAGTTGGTTCAGTTTGATGAGTAACAGAACGGTAACAAGATTTGCAGAATAGTAACAGTAACATAATAGTAAGAAGACCACATATATCTAATTAGATTGATTTGCCTAGAAAATATATTCTATGAAAAGTCATTCTTTTTATTATCTTCTGAAACACAGGCCTTAGATATAGTCTTATCACTCCTAAAGTGACTTGCAGAAGTCCTAACAATGCTATGACTATGAGTCTTGGTGCGTATTAGGTTGTGCATTTTACTCATTAGTGTGGCTAGGAGTCAATATAGAATATAAAAGCAAAAAAACTCTAACTATTTAGGGTAAAAACAGTCGGTAGCTGAGAAGCAAGTCAGAAGTTTGCTATGTAACTTTGCTTTGCACTTTTTATAATATTTAACTTGTGCTTTGCCACTGTAAAAAATTAAGAATCCTTGAGATAATTATAACTAAACAGTTAATTTAATGTCATATAATGTTCTTAAGTGTCATAGTCTTTGCACTTTTTATAATATTTAACTTGTGTTTGCTGTCATATAAATTCAATACAGTTTTCTCAATTGTTTCATGTATGTAACAGTTAATGTTCTTAAGTGTCATAGTCTTTAGCTAGGGATAGGTATTTCAACATGCTGATATGAAAATGCTAACGGGTCAATTTATAAAAAGGTCTAAAGCGTTGCTATGGACGAGTGTATTAAGATTTTAGAGTTTACTATAGAGGAGGCCTTTTATCTGCGCTACATAATATATTTTTCTTCAAGAAATGGCACATATCAATAGTAGTTTAAATATGGTCTAATTTAAATGGCCCAAATGAAAGAATTCTAACATCAGTAGTTGTTTGATTAAAATGAGAGTTACTAGTAAGTTGATTAGAATGAGGCTTACTGATGTTAGAATTTTTTTCATTTTAATCAAACAATCTGGTCTAATTTAAGTTACTACGCATAAAGTTGTTGACAAGAAAAAGAAATGTTGCCATTTTAATATATGAATTTAAGTTGTTTGATCAAAGTAGTAATTTATTAGCTCATTTGTAATATCACCCGATAACACGACTCACCCGACCCGACATAACCCGACCCGAATACCACCCGAACCCGATAACCCAATTTCTTATCGGGTCGGGTTGCGGGTGAGTTTCTAAAAATCAAAACCCGACTCAACCCGACCCGACATGACCCAATAACCCAGAAACCCGACCCGATAACACCCCTAGTTGTAATACATCAGAAGCCTAGATTAGACTCTAAGTGGCGTCCTGTTTTGCATCAATTGTAATACATCATTACTATGCTCGCAGTATGTATCCAAAGATTTTATTAGTCTCTTCTTTATGCATATGTGATGTAGGAATCTATATACAAGCGTCCACCTACGGGATTTGAGCTTTTTTTGCATACTCATACCAGCGGCCATGACAAGATAACATTTATTAATGAGAAGTCAAAAACAATTCATGTAAGTTCTGAGTTCCTAGTTATACAATGTTGTTCTTAGTTCAATCATAACCATTTTAAATGGACACACTTCCTAGGATAACGTGTTGCACTAAGGCATGAACGGAGGGACAATCAAGCTTCTGCGAAAGTCAAGTTAGATGAAACTACACTTTACATTGAGGCAGCAAGTGGTGCAAAGAAAAGAAACCTATATGTTGCTGGGTCAAAAAGAGTTGATTATATTAAAGATAAAGATTCTGGAAATGAAACAACTGGAATAACCAAGGTAAACGACGGGTGGGAGAAAAAGTCTATGAAAATGGAGAGAAAGCTCAACAAGTTAAATAAAACTCTTGAGATTGTGTGCAATCGTTTCAATATAACACTTCTAGATTATGATTCAGATAGTAAAAATACTGATGGAGGAGATGCTCATCAAAAACCCAACACTAGTAACTCCCGAGCAGGTGAAAGTAACTCCCAAGCAGGTGAAAGAGAGGAAGATGACCATGATAGCCGCATGATCGTGAGTTCTTAAGTCGTATTTATTTTTGTGTTAGTTGTTTCGAGACATCTTTATGATGATGGTTATGGTTTGTTCTTTTCGGTTTATTTTATTTGTTTAAGACATCATTAGAATGATGATTTGTTTTAATTTGGAGACTATCTATTTATTATCGTGTGTTTTATATTACGAGAATATTTGTGTTTAATGTGTGGTTTCTATATCTTGCGAATACATTATTAGTCATAATATGATGTAAATATTTAACCACAATTTACTCACAAAACAGTAGTGGGTTAGTTAGCTACGAATATACCCACAAAATATTCATGGCAAAGATGTCATGTTTGCCCACGCTATTTACACACGGTCATATGTGTGGGTGGTATTACCCATGAATTATTATGGGCAAATTCACCCACGTTTTTACACACGACTATACGTGGTCAATTTTTTCACGGAATTTTGGGATTTACTTTACATCCAAACGAATAATTTTTGTGGTGCAATTTTACCCGCAACAATACCCACCAAGTATACTAATGGTGTTTTTTGGTGAGCTAGAATAATCCCACAAACAAATTTACCCATGAATGAAAAAAACATTCAACCCACCCAAAATGACTGGGTAAACTACCCACGGTATGAGAATGGTCGTGGCAACAATTAGCCTTGAAGTGTTTACCAATATAAGAGAAATCATTGGTAAATTTATGGTTTAACCCAGTACCACCACGAAATATGGCTTTACCCCCACAAATTCGGTCCGTGGGTATTCGCCTGAATTCTTGTAGTGTATAAGATTATCGATAACTTGAGTTTACACTAAAAGATTTCGAGTTTCCGAGGTTCCGTTTGGTCAAAAACGCGAAAAACGCAATTTAAAAGATAAAACCCTAAAATTAATATCGAAAAGTATTAAAAATCACGAAACACTTAGAAGAGTTAAAATATCTCATCATAAGGCCTAAATTTATTAATAACCGATGGCCGGAATGGCGCCCGATGACGTTTTCAGATATACGCGGTTCAACTTTCCCGTAATCTGTCCAGCT
Organism: Tanacetum coccineum; assembly: GCA_026074375.1. Taxonomy (NCBI): domain Eukaryota; kingdom Viridiplantae; phylum Streptophyta; class Magnoliopsida; order Asterales; family Asteraceae; genus Tanacetum; species Tanacetum coccineum. The sequence goes on along the minus strand of BQNB010013136.1, from coordinate 61,703 downwards.
CAAAACGTAACGTATAAAAGTCAAAGATAATAATCGGAAAAGTTTAAAAATATTGACCTGAACTCACGGGGTGTGACAACTAAACACAAACGCACTCAAAATGAGATGATCATACACCTCAAAACGATATCATGCACCTATTCAAACCACTTAGCACATATAAGATACACATAGCACACACGAATCACACAGAAAGAACATCTATAGCCACTTCTAAAGGCATCACTAACCTGATTAAATCACGGATGTTACAAATTAGGTGTTGGATTAATATGGAAAGTATTTCATACGGGAAGTAAATTAGGTTCGTGAAATATGAGAGTTAGTAATAAACTTTCTAAATATATAAAGTATTTTGGTGATTAGAAAGTCAGTATATAGTTTTTATGCAAAAAGGTTTATCAATTTTACCAAGGTTTTTGTAAGAAATTAAGGTAAAGTAGGAAATGATATAATTAATAATAAATTATAAATATATATATATAAAAATATATATATATATATATATATATATATATATATATATATATATATATATAATGAGAAGAATAAGAAGGATTTAGCCACACTTTCAAATAGGAGCGAGAATTTTTAAGGGGAGATCATCTATTTTTGTAGGAGCAATTAAAATGTGTGGTTTGGGTTTCTCTTATCATCTCATTTTAAAGTTTCTCTTATTTGATCCTAACTAATATATATATATATATATATATATATATATATATATATATATATATATATATATATATATATATATATATATATATATATATAGGGGACCGTTCTTTGCAGAACCACTTTTTTGTACAGAACCTACAGAACCACTTTAAACCAATTAGAATTTAGTATCATTACTTTTTTTATTTAATTCAAAAGGGTATAATAGTCAAAACACATTTTGACTTTTTTTGAATTTTTTAATTAAAAAAACATTTTTTTAAAAACTTTTAAATTTTTGGAATTATTTTATTTTATTTTTTTATATATTTTTTTAGTATACACTGTTTTCAAAAGAAAAAAAATGAGTGCATATATGTTTTTTTATATTTTTTTTGTAGCAAAGGTGTTTTTAGAAAATCAAGTGCATAGGTGTTTTTTAAGTATAGTAAAGTTACACGTGTTTCTTGTGTTGACGTCAAACTTGTTTGCTTAAAATGGTAATTACATATATGTTTCTAGTGTATATTCTTTAATTTTCGAAATTTATGACCAAAAACATAAACAAACACATATAACCTTCAAAGTTTTACAACAAACCAAGAACATATATACACAAATTTGATATCAAATAAAATACAATTCATGTATAAGTATCTTGTTAAATATAAATGTGCACATCGTTAAAAAACATGTGTGCACTCTCCACTTTCTCGTCCAACTCATTTTGACCATTATATGCAGCCTTCCAAAAACATATGTGCTGCGTTTGCGCATCTCTCATCAAATTCATTAAACATAGGTGCACGCCTTTATAAAACATTTATATATGTTTTTCGATGGCCACATAAACTCATCAAAGCCCAACGACACAAACCCTGCTGTCGAAAAAAACAAAAAAAATTAAATATTTAATCATATAGCATCTAATGCAAAATTTAAACCTTAACAAATAGAATAACATATATGCACAATTTCTATCTTTATTAATTAAATGATTTTATAATTATAAAAACTAACATGGCACGTATACACTAAGTTTAGCTATGAAAAGCAATCAAGAAGGCACAAAAAAACAAATACCTTAGTATTCAATTATCAACGAATAAATGAATGTATCAAATGCATATATGAAAAATAGTAGACCAATATCACAAGAATTCTATTACCAAATAACCAGACCACACTTGCACTACACGACATGCAGACCAAAAATTTGCAGCTATGAAAATTCTGGTCTATAGATTATACATAAATGCATTTACCATTATCATTTGTGGTAGCAACAGACGATTTATTGGATGTCCACTTCTTAATCAATTATCCGTAAATCTATAATGACAAAATATTATTGAACTACAAGTGGTTATAACTCTTTAATTCTTATTGTAAGTAGAATGTAGGACTGAATTTGTGCAAAATTTAAAAGTTTTATATAATAAACCAATTTACAAATCTTAAATTTATGAATGTTTGTTGTTTAAAGGCATACTGCTTCCTTTTTTCTTATTTCTAAACGACACACAATTAGTTTCATTATAGCATACAATGCATCTTTTTCACTCGCAAAGAACAAGAAACTTTTTGTTTTCTTTTACATATCTCAGAAGTCCCACAAACATACTTATTTTATATACCTTATATATAGAAGCACACAAGAGTAAGATCATGCATGTACAAATAAATCTGGTTCACTAATACCTATATATTGTCTATGAAACAACATATAATGATAAAGTACTTGTTCGTCAACATTTCCATTGATAGAATTAAGATTTTTATTGTTACTGTCCTAATATATTTTATTTTTTTTTTTGTCTTAAACATTGATACCGATAACCCGGTAGACTTAACCCGACTAACCCGTAACCCGATTTCTTATAAGGTCGAGTTGAGGGTTAGTTTTTATTATCTGAAAACCCGATAGACCCGACTCGATAACCCGATTGACACCCCTAATACAGTAGTGTGGCAGTAACTGTTCATCATTGCCCATGATCACTATAAATAGCATTAAAAAAGTGATGTTGTAAAGGATTTGTAAACTAGGTTAAATTCTTCCTTATATTTTTTGCACAGCCCCAACTTTATAGCAAGAAAAAGCTTCGATGTCACATTACTCAAAATTCTTCTTTTTTCTATGTAATAATTTGTCTTGTTTCATCGAAATTACCAGCAAGAATTCACAAACACAAAACAAACTTGCTTGAACTTTCATTATAATCCGATCGTTTGTGTCATAATTTTGATAAAAAAATATTCAACGATGCAACATGCAAAATCTGAAGAATTCGCTCTTAAGAAAACCCGCCCGGAAATTGTGGGATCAGGCAACTATGAGGTATCGACAAGCTCACGACAACTTACCACCACAAATGAAGTATCTTTATGTTCGAGTCGATAAAGCAAAAGATTTACCATCAAAAGATGACACAGATATGTATATGAGTTTAAGACAACACAAGTTGGATATACAAAGTCAAATACGACAAATTCAAATAACAGATTAACATATACATACCTATAAATTCATCCTCCCAAACACCATAGCAAGACCAAACCGACCGCAACCGATTACAACCAGATCCAATGTACACTCTCGAATCGGTATCCGCGGAATCTGTAGCAACAGACTAACGTTTTTCATAATATAACAAACACCTAATTGAAATGATAAGAAACGATTTAAACAGAAAATCCATGAACCGATTCAATAAAAAATGATTCAAATAACAACGAGATCAATAAAAAACATATTTTTGGTTTTCTCGTATCTAAACACTAATATAGATTTTTTGTACATACTCAATTCCATGGCATTTTTAACAAATATCCAAACACCCCTAATAATTTCAATTACATATTGTGATAGTAATGTTTTTTAGTTTAATTTAAACATATTTCTAAACACCCCTAGAAAGATATATCAATATAATCACAATCTTTTTTTTACAAGTCTAGACATAACATATTTTTAAGGTCACTGTTTTTCAGAAAAACCAAAAAAATTATCATTATGAATCAAAGTTAACATGCATTATAATAATACAAGTCATCTTTAATTTTTGAATCATTATACAGATTCAATAGAAAATAATAATTAAATTAAACAGTAATTATTTACAATATAAGTACAAAACACGAATGTTACCTTCCATGATCGATCAACTTTGATCGATCAACTTTGATCGATTTGAATGTTAGAAATTACTTTTATAAACCACGGATTAAAATCCCTAATGTTCTGGCCTTTTTTTCTTTTGATAATATGAGACGCAATTGGGGTTTATTTATATGAGTTAGTGTGAATTGGTTAAATAAAATAAGAATATTGAGAGAATTATGGAAGAAAATAGGATTAGAGTTAAAGTAGTAATATTTTTAAAAAGAAAATGCTCCTTAATTTTTGCAATCCATGATCGGTTGTGGTTTTTGAATCTTTTTAATAATACCGATTCTACCCTTCTTACCAAATTTTGAATGTAAAAGATTTACATTATTTACATAAATGCCATCATCCAATATTAACCATTGATCAAATAATCTAATGGTGTAGAAATGGTTCTGTACAAAAAAGTGGTTCTGCAAAAAAAATGCCACTATATATATATATATATATATATATGTGTGTGTGTGTGTGTGTGTGTGTGTGTGTGTGTGTGTGTGTGTGTGTGCGTGTGCGGTATAATCGGCCAAGAAAGAAAAAGAAAAAAAATGTATTATCCTATACGAGTGTAAGTTAATTAGGATTGGGAGTCTTTTAACTAAACTTATCAAGAAAGAAAGCTAGTTCATTCTCATTCCCCTCTCCCCCGTGGAGTGGCGTCACTCATCCCCCCCCCCCCCCCCACCCAAACAGCAACAATTATCAAAATTTAGAGCAAGAATTAGCAAGGATTTGTGGTGTTTAGGAAACAAATAAGCCAAGAGTAAAGAATCAAAGGCCTTAGTTAAATTTCATTTAATGTAACATTTTATATGATGGATCATTAGGATTTTAAAACTTCTGTAATTAATGATGTTATGATCATGCTAGTGCGTTTAGAATTTGATTAGGATCATATTGGTGCAAACGGTTAGGCTTAGATCGCGTTAATATGTGAATTAGGGTTTAGCGGATTTTAGATATGTGTTCAAGTGATGTTATCTCAATGATGGTAACGTGTTTTTAGGTGTTTTTAGTGCCTAAACAGTAGCTCAAAGAGTCTATTTTTCAAAAAGTCCAGCCACGAATGATTTTGAGTTATAGAAGTTAGTTAAATGTTAGCTACAAGAAAAGTTGTCAAAACAGTAAATACGGGTCAGATTTGGGTCAGAATTAGAGAGGTAAAACCCCTATTTAAAAATTGAATTAAGGTTAGTCAAAACACAAAAGTCAAGTTCTTATGTTCTATTAAATCTTCCACCCTAAAATTTTATCTTCTGATTAGTTTCTAAGTAATGGTTATAAGTCAAAACATTTTAGTGCGCGTTCAGATCCGAATCTGAGTACTTTTGAGTTGGGAATTTATTTGAGGCATTTGCACATAAGAATAGCTTTTGGGAAAAATGAGGTAGTTAGTAAACACCTAAGTGTACATAGGTGATTTATTTGAGAATTTATTAGGTTTAGTAGGTAAGGATTGAAAGCTAGAAAAGTGACACTAAAATTCTGTGTTTTCGGATAAAATGTAGATCATTAGAATTATGAGTAAATGAATTGGTTAAAGTCGGGCATGGTGTCGGGAGAACCCATGAAGATATTTAAACACCTTAGACATCCATCATATGATTGTTACATGGACTTAAGCATTTGGCTTAGTCGCGTGTAACACTTTTATATTTTATTGTGTAGTTTTGTGCTAGAAAATTTGGGAAGCTGCGTTGAGCATCAGGTGAGTTTCATAGTCCCTCTTAAACAAATCCGACAATTGCTAACATAGGTAGCTATATCCTTTTCTACACGTGGCTACCAATACATGTCTCCAAGGTTATAGTAACGCCATATCTGCCCCGGATGTACAAATACTTGGATGCATGGGCCTCATCCATTACGCTTCCTACCAATAGAACCCAAATTTGATCCATAAAGTACAAACTCTCATCTCATTTTCTTTCCATCTGTTGATCTAAACCATGTAGCCTTTCTGCGAGTATGTTCTCTTGCTTGAACGCCTCACTTTGGACTGCCAGTATCATTCCTCTTACTCGTCTTGATTTCACTCTCTCCTTTCTACTCAACGCATCAGCCATCACATTCGCCTTACCAGGATGGTAGCGAATCTCACACTCATAATCACTAAACAGCTCGATCTACCTCCTTTGGCGCATATTCAACTCCTTTTGGTTGAAAATACGTTGAAGGCTCTTGTGATCCGTGTAGATGATACTCTTCGTGCCATACAAGTAATGCCTCCAAGTCTTAAGAGCAAACACGACAGCTCCTAACTCTAGGTCGTGTGTCGTATAATTCTTTTCATGTATCTTTAGCTGTCTCGATGCATAGGCGATAACCTTGCCTCTTTTCATGAGCACACAACCTAGTCCTTGATTCGATGCATCATAGTAAACTACAAAATCTTCAATTCTATCCAGTAACGACAAGATAGGAGCATCACACATATTATTCTTCAAGGTCTGAAATGCTACTTCCTCTTTTTCGCCCCACTCATACTTTTGGTTTTTCTGAGTTAGTGAAGTAAGGGGTTTAGCAATCTTGGAGAAATTCGCGATGAAACGCATATAATAGCTAGCTAATCCCAAAAATGATCGAACTTCCGACGGCGTAGTAGGAGATTTCCAATTCTTTACCGCCTCTATTTTACTTGGGTCCACGTGAATACCACTCTGGTTAACCACGTGCCAAGGAAATGCACTTCTTGTAGCCAAAACTCGTACTTAGATAACTTTGCATACAGCTTCTCCTTCCTCAGTAACTCCAACACTAACTTCAAGTGAACCTCATGTTCTTCCTTCTTCTTTGAGTAGATCAGGAGTCAACATGAAGAACAATGACAAACTTATCCTAGATAGGTTTTGCAACACCCCAGGTTTCATCAAAGTCCAGCTGAAGACCGCTGGTGCAATTGGTAACCCAAATGGCCTAACCGTAAACTCAAATTTCCATACCTTAGTCGAAATGCAAAATGCAGTATTTGGAATGTCATCTTCATGCATACATAGCTGATGATATCCTTACCGAAGATCTATCTTAGAGAAATAACATGCTCTTTGCAGCTGATCAAACAAGTCATCGATCCTATGGAGTGGATAACGGTTTTTAATAGTTATTTTGTTCAGCTCCCTATAGTCGATACAGATACAAAAAGATCCATACTTCTTCTTCACGAATAGCACAAGTGCTCCCCACGGCGAATGGCTAGGTCGTATGAAACCCTTGTCTTGCAACTCTTGAAGTGTCTAGCACAATTCTTGCATTTCCGAGGGTTCCAAATGATATGGAGACTTCGCAACTGGCGTCAGCATCAATGAACTAAGTACCTACGCGATAACTCAACATGCGTTGCGGTGGATCCATTGACAAGCTCCAATCTTTCTGGAAAACACACAATAAATTCTCGTAACGACGGAAATATCACTCAATTTCGATTCACCTACTTTCCGTGTTCAATTAAGTTTTCACGAGCTCCTTTAGTAATGTCACCATGAACCCAAGTATCTTATCAACCTTCCAACGGGTATCCTAACCACCTTCACAATGACATACTATCACAAGACTTCCTCTTGGACAACCAGTCCATATCCAACAATCACAAATCAAATTTGCCACACCCAAAACGGTATCACGAACGTCCAAGGGTTTACGAAACAATTGAATAGATAAACAACAATATCGAACAAAGTCTAGAATACATATAGGGGATTCCACATATGCAAATAGCCGTGGATCAAATGACATAAGAATCATTTGAAAGAAAGGATACGTATATGTACCAAGTGAACACGCGAACGAAAAAAAATCAACAGGCGTACCATGACAAAAGAACACAAAAAAAATCAATACGAAAGACGGAATTTCTTTTACCAATTATCGACTTTACTCGAAAGACCAAATTAAATAATGTTTCTATAAAAATCAATTTAAAATAAAGAAGTCACTTAAGTATAATACATTTTAAATAATCAAATAAAATTGTCTTAAATGTAAATTTTATAAAATTCATTCTGGTTGTCATAAATATCTAGGAGATGGTTTATCTATGGTTAATCGAACCTACCAACGATGAATCAACTTAAACCTGCTTTTTTGTAATAAATGAAAATTTATTTAACCACCGTCAACAATTTTCATATCACTTTAAACTTTCTTTTTTTATAATAAAATAAAATCTATTCACAAAGATCATTTTATACACAGTTTTCTCCAAACACCAACACAATACTTCCAAAGGGTTTTTATGATTAGACATCAATTATAAAATATGTTACTCAAACAAAGGACACCATAATACCAAAAGGGATCGTAAAACACCGTACAGACTCTAACACAATTCTATTGTTTGAAAACGAAAGAAAATACCAGGAACCATATACTCAATATAAAATCAAACGAACTCGTACAAGAAAAATCATGCAAGACGTTACGTACCCAAAAGAAAACGCAAGGTCTTATCCAAAATAACGATCAAGAGAGCAAACCTAAAAGCATCGACACTAACACTTCGCCAACAGGTTACGAAAACCAAGGGATATACAACCAAGGGAGTAATAATCCACACTAATATGTTAGGAACAATTAGTGCTTAAAAGAAATGTTTGATACTCATACGAGTAATCAATGCAACGAAAGAACTAACGAAACGCGCCTATAATCGAAAGAGCAGATTCCGAACAACCAATATACATCGAGACGTCGAATAGGAAAAATCAGGTATCCTTACTAACAAAGTACGATGAAGGGATGCTAAGCTTAGACTTAGGAAATCCGAACAAACAACCGAGCAAACGAGCAACCTCTATAATAGCAATACTAGGTATCCACAAATACTAGATAGAAGGGAAACTTACTATCTCTACAACTCAACTTAACATATCCTCCAATTAGGGTAAGAGAATAATTCTTGAAAACACATATCAAAGAAAAAAAATATTACACTACCACCTTACAACCAAACACAAATAAATGCAATCATGGTCACAAGTCTACGTGTGTGATGCCTTTATAATTATGTTGGCCACCATAATTATAAGTGCCTCCTTTCACACGTGTACTTACTTCCAAGATTACCCATTTTAATCATAATTCACATATAAGCACATATACCACATTGCACATCTTAAACCACTCCAACTTAACACATAAGGGATGCTCCATCAAATAACTACTTACTTATATAAAATCGAAACGACATAAAGGAACAAAAATCTCGTAACAATTCCCAAAATACGAAATATCCGAAAGAAATAATCAATAACAACATGATGGGGTAAAGGATGGGATAACCTTATGTTGGGCCTCGCTTAGGTTTGACTTTTTCTCTGCAAGAATCACCCGACTCTACGGGTCCAGCCCTATTACGCGAATTCGACAAACGATCAACTATCTAAACTCCTTCAGTTCCACAAGAGGCTCCATATAAATCTTAAGTCTAGTTGGGAAAATGGTTCCCCAACGAGACTTCTTATGGGTGGGGGAAAAACATAACAAAAATACTAAGAAAGTAATACATATCATATCAGATAATAGAAGACAAAATAACTAAAATGACAACTTAGCAAAATACGAGATATATAAGTTATGCAAAAATAGAGGGGAAGTATAGCAATTATAGCATTAAACACTTAAGCCCTAAATGCATCTATATGAAGGACCCCTAGGTTATAGTCTAGGCTCAACCACCTACTTCTCTATAACCAAAGGCTCTGATACCAATCTGTCACACCTCGCCTAGGCGGAAACACAAGGCGTAACATCATGGATATCATCACAACATAATGGTGTCTACTATAAAGAAATCTAAATGAAGGAAATAATCAAATGGACACTATGTGTCATGACAATACCCAACACAAGATAAAGGAGTCTTACATTACTAATGTAATGTCATACATGAAATAAAATGATCAAAATACTAACAATCTCTAACAAACAAGTATCAAGCAAAACAAATTTCATAATTGAAAAGACTAGAAAAGAAAACTCCACAAGCAATGCCTAAGGTCTCTCTAGCCACTCTTCCTAACATCCTTCATATCATCACGATACTCACCTGAAAATGATGCTTAAAACGTCAACATAAAGTTGGTGAGAGTCATAGGTTTAAGACCCGATATAAAATCTAACTACGCATTACTATTATAATAAAGAAAACATTGCAGGACAATAAATGAACTATCATACAAGCTAACATGCACAACTAATCCAATACAATCCAATTATATGATTTCCGAGTAACAATTTATAAGACGTCTCAATCGTACCAAGGTCCCTGTAGTTACCCATAAAGCCCCGGCCGTGGATACTCTCAAAGTAACAATCCTGCCCGCTAGGTCACAGTACCTTCCACTAAATAGGCCATGGATACCCGTAGGTGATCCCCCTGACTTAGTTCACAATTCTTAATATCACAGCACAAAACATGTAGCATGATAAGTGCTTAATTACACATATCTTTTACCTCTAAAAAACGAGCTTAAATGACCAAAAACAGACAAAAACTGCCAAATATATGTTTGTTTTGCATTTGTATTGTGCAGGAAGTGGATATCAACTATGCAACTCAACTGAATGGCTCAATAACGCAGCTTCTAATTCTATCACGAAAACTATAACAAATAAAATATACACGGTACACGGCGACCAGCTAAAAGCTCTAGTCAATGTAACACCATATGATGGAGTCGAAGGGTGTTGGTGATTAACCATCATGGGTCACCCCGACACCATGCCCAACCTTAACCACCTCATTAACACTTTACACTAGTTAACTATAATTTATTCAAAAATGCAGAATTTTAGTGTATCTTTACTAACTCAAAACCCTTACTTGCTGACCTTCATAAATTATACCAAAAATCACCTAAGTTCATTTATGAGTTTACTAACTACCTTGTGATTCCCAACCACTCATTACATGTGCAACTATCCCAAATAAAATCCAACTTCAAAACTGTCCCAATTCGGATCTGATTGCACACTAAAATGTATGGCCCTAATTACCATACTTAGACACACAATCAGAAGCTATCCTTCTAGGGTTTCTTTATATACATATAGAACCTAATCACTGTAGATTGGCTAACCTTAATTCCACTTTTAAGTTAGGGTTTTACCCTCCCAAACATGACCTAATTCTGACCCGTATTTACTGTTTTGACAACTTTTCTTGTAACCAATATTTAACCAACTTCCAGAACTCCAAATCATTCGAGGCTGGACTTTTTGAAAAATAGACTCTTTGAACTACAATTTAGGCTCTTGAATCATATCAAAACACGTTTCTAACATCTAGATATCATCAGTTGAACACAGACCTAAATTCTGCTCAACTCTAAATCATGTTCTAACGCAAACCCTAACATGCAACATGCATGATCATAACCCTAAACTAACCCTAATCATTATACCATCATTAAAGTTCATATATAATCTGTATTTTATGTAAACCCTAGATCCATCACATTATTTGTTACATGATTTGAAAGATTAAACAAAAACTTAATTAAGATCATACCTAAACCTTCACTTGATTATACTTGAATCACACCTTGAATCTTGATAAAGAATTTTTTTTCTTCTTTTGGGGGTTTCGGCCGATCACAGGGAGAGAGGGGAAGAAAAAGTGATTTAGGGTTTTATTGGTTTTGTATTTATATCCTTAGAATCCTAATTATAGTCAAACTTTGTTTCTTTTTTTTATTTTTTTAAAACCGGCCGATTAACATCCCTTTATATTTTATTTATTTTTTTAATTATTTATTTATTAACTAATTATATTCATTACCTTATGTTTTCATAAAAACCTAAGCTAATTTGGGTAAACTTTTTTACATAAACGTAACTTACTAAACCTTCTAAAAATAACTTTTCATTTCATAATTTACTTTCTATATATAGAAAGTCTTATATAAATATCCAAATTTCACTAACTACACTTATTACCAACATGATGCATTTCTCATAAACGCTTAACACAAAATCATCCAACTATTGACGTAGCATTGCATGCAATACGCCATTCTTTTCCATTATCACTATAAGTGAACAAATGGAATACTCATCACCAAACACAAACGCACTTAAAATGAGATGATCATACACCTCAAAATGATATCATGCACCTATTCAAACCACTTAGCACACATATATAACACATAGCACAACAAGGAATCACACAAAATGAACTCTTATCCATTTCTAACGGTATCACTAACATGATTAAATCATGGATGTCACATGTGAGGCCAATGATTCCTGATCCAGACGGTGCTGAGAACATAAACGGTATTGTGAAACAACTACTTGAACCATTGTCCAAAATGACTGAGGGAAACTGTAACACCCTCAAATCTGAGTATGCAGCGGAATGTTGAATATCCGAAGGCGTTACATTATTGGGTCAATAGCACAAGATCTGAGAACGACTACTAAACGTGTCGTTTGAAAAAGATACATTGGATTAACAAAATACTTGTTTGTACATAGCCTCATGGCTTCAAAGGTTCAAACAAATATGAATAAAGCTTTTCGGTTTATAACAATTGTCCCCAAAGTGTATAAGACCCCAAAATCTTATAGTGTTGACTCTTCAATTATTGACTCCAATGTATCATCGCACGTGTGCCTTATTGACCTGGAAAAAAACATGCTTAAAACGTCAACATAAAGTTGGTGAATTCATAGGTTTATATAAATCGATGGTAGGACCGCAAGATTTCCAAGTGTATGATTAAGCAACAAATGCAAACATCATATAAAAAGTAATTACGTTTCCTAAGCTCATGACACCGAAGCTCGACATATATGGATGCAAATATAATTTGCCAACAGGTGTCCGTGAATGATGTGCTAACCCCGCAACATCCCAGATTCGACATGGTATGCGTTCGTTCCAGTGAATAGCTAGGTCCACCGAACGGGGATTTGTCCAATCCTAATAGATCTATTCATAACTTCGCGCCCAACACATGTAATTCCCACTCACATCTCTATGCACATTTAACAGTTCATGATCATGGACATAAAGGGTTATGGGTAACTTAGGCAAACACGAAATCATGGTATAAATGTACACTTGGTCCAGTTTGTAAAAACAAAGGCATGTTCTCACCCTAAGGATTGTATATCATTAAATAATTGTAAAAACATGGGGCTATGAACTCACCTAGCGATAGTTCTATGAATGAGAAATATATCCATAGTAAGCAGATGGATCACACCGTTAAGTACCTAAGTACGTACGGTAAAGTCTAAGTTTACACATTTAAGCTAACGGACTTTTGTATAAACTATATTCCCATTTTATGTTTTATATACCGTTATCACTTGTGTGGTGGAGCACAGGATTATTTGTATTTTTAATTCGAGGTTCTCGAGAACGTTGAAGGAAGTCATATCATTAATAAATATATACTTACTTATCAACTTGTTATTAAACCCGTTTAATGTCCGAATATTTTAAGGTTCGACCATTATGTTAAGTGCTTCGTTAATTTTACTTTTGTTCACAAATGTACCCTTAGGTTTCTAGTTGTTACACTTTAGTCCCTAGGTTTATAAATATACCCTTTTATATTTTAAACCTTTTAGTTTCGGAAAAGACATAATTAGTCCCTTAAGTTTTGCAAAAATGTAGTTTAGGTCCATATAACTTACACTTAAATCCTTAAGTTTCAGAATGTTGCAAGAATAGTCCCTGGAGTTATTGAAATACAAGAAATGACAATTCAATCCCTTAGGTTTCGGAAATTACGGTTTTTGTCCTTTGACTTGCGAACATTGCATATTAGCTCCAAATAAACTTCAACAAGTGTCATTTTTCTATGTTAAGCTCAATTAAGTTTATAGAAGTTGTTTCGGCGGCCTTATTGGGCCCGTTAAGGTCCGTTTAGCTTTTTAGAGGTCCAATATGATTTTAATAAGTCCGAAAGCCTTTAATAAGCTCATATGGGGCTGTTAAGCTTAAAATAAGCTTGGTGAGCTTATTGAAGCTTATTTCGAGCTTATTGGGCTTACGGGCCCAATAGCTCAACCCGAATAGAACCTTAAGGGTTCCTTAAGCATTTTAGCTTATTTTCTATCCTAAATAAGCCCAATAATTCTGTTTTCAGTTTAGCTTATCCAAATAAGCTAATAAGCACTAGTTGGTGGGCCGTTAGGCCCATTTAAGGCCCGAAGAGGGTCTTAGGCTTCTCGATTGGGTTCATTAAGTTCTCAAGAGCACCTAATGTCTTAATAAGTTATTTAAAATTGTTAAGGTTGTTAATAAGCCTGAGAGATCTTATTAGAGTTTCCGTGCCTATTGGGCCCGTGAAGCCCTACTAGTTCTCAACCCGCGAATGTTATAAAAGTCCATCAAGCATTACTAGCTTATTTACCATTCCTATTAAGCTTAACGATCTGTTTTATTTTCCAGCTTATTCACAATAAGCTAATAAGCTTCTGATTGGGCCGGTTTGGGCCCGTTAAGGCCCGTTAGGGGTTTGAAAGAGTTTCGTTGGGTCCATTAGGGTCCGTTAAGCACATTAAGTCCCATTAAGCGCTCAGGAGGTCGGTTTGCTTATTTTAGCTTATTCGATAAGCTAATAAGCCCGTCGTTGGGCCTATTGGGCCCGTTGTGAGCCCGAATGAGTTTCAGGGTTTAGAGCTTGGCCCATTAACATTATTTGAGTCTACGAAGCTCATTTAACTTGTATAAACTGTGCCAACTTTACCGATAAGCTGTTAGAGCTTATTGTGAGCTTAAGGCTCACGTTGGGCTCGTAAATGGGCTAGTAAGCCCGTATGGGTTCGGTCTTTATACTCTTGGATCCAATAACGTTTTCTAGGTCCACTTATCTTATTTAAAGTTGTATAAGTTCATCGATAAGCTGTTTGAGCTTATCGTGAGCTTATTTGCTTGTTTTGGGCCTCGCCGGTGGGCCGTTAGGTTTTATAAGTCCATTAGTGGCCCGAATGGCTTATTAGTGTAACATATGGGTCTCGTTAAATTGTCTAGCACAAAAACAACGTGTCTAGGGTTCCCAAATCGCGACCCATGACATGCAAATGTTCCTTAACCTCGTATACACGTACCCAAGCCAAGTCGTTGTGATTTTAGCAATTGTTTACGTATAGTTTCCTTATATCTTCGTATATAGGGTGTGGTGTTCATGTTGGAGACCAAGCTTTTACCTTGGACATAACATTTAATTCCTTGTCGCGTTAAATCACTTGGTGCGTGCACCTTATTAGTCTCTTGCACCATACGAGTATAAAGTGTACATATATAGGTACGTGCATTTCATAGATATCGCGACATGATGACTAGAAATCAAAAGACAATTTAAAATGCGAAGAGTATAAGTTCAAACTTGACTTACAAGGGTCCTAGAGTATTTGTGGGCGTATTTAGACGTGTAGAGTGCTAATCCAAATGTATACACGATCGAAACAACCAACCCTTGGCTTCAAAGCCTTTGAAGTTTCCCAACCCTAGCTCGAATAATTCCTTGTGGGTACTTGCTGGTTCGAAGTGGAAATGTGAGTGTGCTTGGTTGCGGTTTATGTATCCCGAACAAGAGAGGAGAGGGTTTGAGGTGTGTGTGAGTTAACAAGAGTGTTAAATGGTGAGACTAAGTGAGTACTTATAGGCCATAAGCTAGTTACATTCTTTAGTTACAAAAACAAACCCAAACCGTGCCCTAGAGGGTGGTTTTAAAGGATTCTAGTTGATTACACATGGTATTATGCTAAACCACTTGAGTACAAGTATTAATGAGAGGATTTTGGGTACATGATTCACTTAGCTAGCAAAATCTTGAAGATTATGTGTATATGTATGTCGTGACCGGGTATCCAAGGAAAAGGACCAACAAATTTGGTCATTAACCACTAGGTATTAGTTACTAGGAACATTAAGTACCATCTTTAATTACTTAGAGTTTGTACATGTACCCTTAAAGATCATTAGGGGATTTTGCTAGTAAATAAATCACCAAGGACGATTTCATGTGGGTTTACTTGCCCATATTCGACACCCAAGTGACATAAACACAAGATTTGATTAAATTTCGTGTTTAGGTTTTCAAAGTGGGTATTGGTTTGAGTCTAGGTAAGTCTAGGTATTTCCGGGGTGCGTCCAAATGTATTTTATCGCGAAACGTAACCCTTTTACGTGACCAATAAAAATAAAATACGCAAAGTACGAAATTATCTTCTTAATAATTATTTCTTACTTGGTTGATGTAAACCTTAATTTATTTGGTGACCGTTTACATTCATTGATCATTTCTAGTCTACGCGGTTTAGCTTAAAAGTAAATATTAAAAGTAAACGCGTATCGGACTAAAATAAATAGTGATCATTAATATAGTCGTACAAAGACATGAAAAATGAGAAATGTTACAGTCTCCACCCGTTAAAAGAGCTTTGTCCTCAAAGCTTAAGACCTTGTAGTGGATGACGAAGCCCGGTTTGTGAAGAGTTGTGGGATTTTTTGTTTGAACGAAAATCTTCGTTCACCAGGTGAACTCAGGGCCCGCCTTTAGAGTTCCAGCGAACCTTAACCAGTGGGATCCTGGCTTCGCTTACAATCGTTTAATCTCCCGCTTCCATGATCTTCAACGGGCTCTTCACTAACTGGAGGCTTATCGTCAACATGAATTCATTCTCATGGCATTGACTATTGGTCATCAGCGTAACAATTTTCTTCAGGTTTATACTGGAAGGTGTGATGAACCTGCTCAAATCTTGAGGAAGTTCAGCCTGTAGGCAACCTTTCCAACTTTTGCTATCACTTTTTGAAAGGTCCGACATATCTCGGGTTCAGCTTGCCCCGCTTACCGAACCGTACGACTCCTTTCCAAGGTGAGACCTTGAGCATAACTCTGTCTCCAACTTCGAACTCCATCGGCTTTCGTTTCCGATCAGCGTAGCTCTTTTGTCGATCATGTGCCGCTTGCATCCTTTGCTTGATCAGGACGATCTTTTCCGTTGTTTCTTGGATTAATTCCGGGCCAGTCAGTTGGGCTTCCCCAACCTCGGCCCAGCATACTGGTGATCGGCATTTTCGACCATACAGTGCCTCATACGGGGCGGCCTTTATGCTAGCGTGATAACTGTTGTTGTATGAGAACTCGGCCAATGGCAAATGCTTAACCCAGCCTTTGCCAAAATCAATCACGCAAGCACGTAGCATGTCCTCGAGAGTTTGAATGGTCCTCTCGCTCTGGCCGTCAGTTTCTGGATGATACGCAGTGCTCATGCTAATATCCGTACCCAAAGCTTTTTGAAATGATCTCCAGAAATTTGAAGTGAATCTTCCATCACGATCACAGATAATTGAGGCAGGTATCCCGTGTCTTGCCACTATCCTGTTCAAGTACAACCTTGCCAACTTATCCAACGGATCATTCTCCCGTATTGGTAAGAAGTGAGCAGATTTTGTAAGTCGATCCACAATCACCCAGATGGTGTCGAAACCTTGTGACGACCTAGGAAGTTTGGTGATAAAATCCATTGTTATATTATCCCACTTCCACTCGGGTATTTCTGGTTGTACTAGTAATCCTGATGGCCTTTGATGTTCGGCCTTGACCCTTGCACATGTTAGGCATTTGCTAACATACGTGGCGATGTCAGCCTTCATGTTTGGCCACCAAAATAATTTCTTCACATCTTGGTACATCTTTTCGGAACCGGGATGGATAGAATATTTCGACTTGTGGGATTCGTGCATAATCACGGATCTTAAGTCTCCATAGCAAGGTATCCAACTCCTGCTGTGTAAGCATAGGGTCCCATCGGCACGCGGTTCCAGTCTTTCCTTGGGTATATCCCTTCGGATCATACCTCCTACGTCTTCATTTACGATATTCTCTGGTTTCTGGGCTTCGATCTGAGCTTCTAATATTCGTTTGGGAAGATCCAAACCAATTGTCATAACTAAGGCTCGAACCCGCAATGGCTCAATCCGTTCTTTACGGGCTCAGCGCATCGGCCCACTACGTTGCTTTCATGGATGTATTACGAATGATCACAGTGCGTAGTCACTCAGCAATTCTAGCCAACGGCGTTGCCTCATGTTAAGCTCCTTCTGATCGAGAATGTGTTGTAGGCTTTTATGGTCGGTGAATACGGTGCATCTGGTTCCGTATAGATAGTGTCTCCATATTTTTAGGGCAAACACTACCGATCCAAGTTCCAAATCGTGAGTGGTGTAGTTCTTCTCGTGAACTTTTAACTGTCGAGAGGCATAGGCAATCACCTTCTCTCTCTGCATTAACACAGCGCCTAAGCCCTTGTGTGATGCATCACAGTATACCACAAAGTCTTCGCTCCCTTCAGGTAAAGCTAGAATTGGGGCACTGCACAGCTTCTGCTTTATCAACTGGAAAGCGTTCTCTTCCTTTTCTCCCCAATCGAACTTGATTCCTTTCTGAGTAAGTTTCGTCATTGACTTAGCAATCTTCGAAAATCCTTCAATGAACCTTCGATAGTAACCAGCCAACAAGACCCTAGAAATTGGCGGATATCCGTTGTTATTGGGAGGATGCCAATCTTGATAGACTCCTAATCTGGCCGGCGTCCACATGTATGCCTTTACTATCAAGACAATGTCCGAGAAAATGTACCTTCGGAATCAAAATTCGCATTTTGAATACTTTGCGTACAAAACTTCTCCTTCTTAAGCAATTCCAAAAATTGATTTAAGGTGATCTTCATGGCGCCCTTTCGTCCTTTGAAATATATAAGTATGTCATCGATGAAGACGATTACAAATTATCCAAGTAAGGTTTGCACACTCGGTTCATGAGGTTTGAATACCGCAGGTGCGTTTGTCATTTCCAAACGGCATAACCTGGAACTCGTATATGGCTCAGTACCGAGTTCGAAATTGCGTTTTTGGAATGTCTTGTTCTCGTTACTCGAGCTGGTGATATCCGGATCTAAGATCTATCTTTCGATTAAATACTGATCCTGATGTCTGATCAAAAAAATCGTCGATCCTCGGGACGTGGTTAACAGATTACTTTACTGTTAGTTTATTTAACTAGCTCGGTTTAGTCGATTGCACATCCCTGAACGACCCGTCCTTCTTTTTGCAAATAAGGACAGGGCAGGGGGCTCCCCTAAGGAGAGGAATAGGTCTTATGAATCCTTGTCGAAAGCTCTTGTGTAATTGTTCTGATAATTCCTTCATTTTGGATGGGGCCAATCGATATGGTGCTCGAGCTACGGGTGCGGCTCCTGGAATTAAGTCGATTTGAAATTCCACCGGTCGAGCTGGAGGAAGGGGACCTGGCCAAGTCCTCGGGAAACACTTCTGGAAAATCTCGGACGTTGGTACGTTTCTTTCGGTTTCCTTTCGACTTGTCCTCCTCTTTCTTGGCGGATATCTGTTGCTAAAAAGACTTTGGCATCCCTTGGCCATGTACTCTTGAGCCTTTGAACATGAGATAACTGATAACCGGGATTCTCTCCCGTTGCTACCTTCGTTTCCGCAAAAAGTCAAAGTTTCATTCCCGTAGGGAACTTGAACAAGTTTCTCATCGCACACTATCACGGCGTGTGAATCTTCTCTTAACCAGTCATACGATTAATGACATCGAAACCTACCCAATTCTACTGGCATTGATCTATGTTGAACGGGATGCCTACGAAATTTAAGGTGCACCTCGTATAATTGTGTCTATCTTGACTAATTTCCCATCGGCTAATTAACATCATAATACAATTTTCTAATAAAGTTGGGCATGTTTATCAAGGAACTAAATGCAGTGGATATAAAACTTTTCTAATCGCACCAGTGTCGAATAAGATAGATGCATAGTGGTTATTTAGAGGAACTTAACCGTGACGACATTCGCATAGGGTTTCCTGGTGCCATTTCCCCTCGTTTCTTCCATTCCCAACTGCATAAACCATTTCCTTGTGCATTCCCATTTCCTCCATCTTTATTCTTCAGCTTTGGACAATCTCTCTTGAAGTATCCTGGTGCTCCACACTCAAAACAACCATTTCCTTTGGGAGCTGCCCCATTGCCCTTCTGAGTGTTAGCAACATTTGTGTTAATGTATTCCTGCAATCTTCCGTGCAGTGTCCTATCTTTGTTGCACTTGTGGCACCTCTGGGTGCACGGGCCATTGTGGTGGAGATGGCACTTGTTGCACTTGGGCAAGGATCCCCCATAAGGCTTCCTTTCGCCTGTCCCCATGTTGTAGACTTTGGCGACATTCTGCCTTTTGAAGGGTTGTTGTTGGTGACATGGTCTGTTTTGGTATGAATCAATCAGGCCTCCTTTTGTTTGTTCAGATTGCCTTTCCGCGTAGGTGAGGAGTTTCCGGTCCATCAAGTCATTGGCCAACTCAATAGTCTCATCCAATGTCTTGGGTTTTGGCCGACTTTGACGTTTCCAATAAATCGTTGTCTGGAAGCCACTGAGGTACTTGTCAACCTTCTCGGTTTCATTGGCAACAAACTTGGTACATATCAGGGTTAACTCTTGGAAACGTTCAGTGTATGCTGGAATGTCATTTCCCTTGACTTTTAGGTTCCACAGCTCGATTTCCAGCAGATTTGACGTTCCCATAAATGTTGTCAGGAAGTCCACTGATGTACTTGTCAACCTTCTCGGTTTCATTGGCAACAAACTTGGTACATATCAGGGTTAACTCTTGGAAACGTTCAGTGTATGCTGGAACGTCGTTTCCCTTGACTTTTAGGTTCCACAGCTCAATTTCTAATTTCTTGATTTATTGAAAACTGACTCCATCTTTTCAATCCACCGAGTTAAACCGACCACACCTTCAGCCCCCTTGAAGTTCAAAGGTTGACACTTCATGAAGTCAGCGTAAAAACAAGGGCGCACAGTTTGCACGTTCCTTCGGTTATCCCCGTGCGAACTGTGGCTTCCATCTCCATTGGTGGAGTTTCGCAAGAGAGCTTGGTCGATCATTGCTTGGATGGATTCGGGGGTCATGTTGTTTGGGTTGGTGTCATTGACAGGGGTATTTGGTCCTCTTCTGGTTGTAGGTGCCATGATTTGTCTAGATCACAAAAGACAAAACATGAGGTTATATGACAGAATATAATAATATATGGATGAGATAATCAACACAAGAGAAGTATATAGTACAAAGTAACACATCCATTTCATTCATAACTTTGAAAATTTTACATGAAATAGTCGTCGGAGTACACATAATACAACACAAAAGATCTAAGGCTATGCTAGCGGGGAAAACCCCTAATACTTAACATGCCTGTACAATGACCTAGCAAGATACAATAACATAAATCACTAAATGTGACTGTCGGCGTCCCCAGAAGCCTCCTGGTGATCTGGAATCCTAGCCTCTGGTCCTGGCTGTCTAGCTCTCCTCTGCTGCTCTCGCAGTGCTAACAACTCAGCCTGCATGTCGCTCATCTCTCGCCTCATATCTCTGATGACTCGGAGAGTCTCTACCATCTGGTCCTGGCGCCTACGATCAGTCTCTCGAAGTGCTGCTAACTCAGTATGCTGCATCTGAAAGCGAGTCTCGTGTACCTGGTGCTGTGTCTGAATGAGAGTACTCTGCAGCTGTAGTTGTGTCTGGTGTGCCTGGAGATAGGTCTCATGTGCATACACATGATCACGATGGGTCTGAAGCTCCTGATGAGTCGCCTGGCTCAATCCTATCGAACGAGCCCAAGCCTCTCGGGAAGCATAGGCCTCCTCCTCCACCATCCATACGGTCTCCTTGAGAGTCATCCTGGTGTAGAAAAACAAATTCAATACACTTATAGTATTAATCCCGTAAAAATTCCTTCCAAAATACTTCTCAAACAAGAGACATACCGATAATGACATCGAAACTACCCAATTCTACTGGCATTAGATCTATGTTGAACGGATGGTCTAAGAAATTTAAGGTGCAACCTCGTATAATGGTGTCTATCTTGACTAATTTTCCATCAGCTAACTCGACATCATAGCAATTTTCTAATGAAGTTGGGGCGATGTTTATCAAGGATCTAAATGCAGTGGATATAAAACTTCTATCGGCACCAGTGTCGAATAAGATAGATGCATAGTGGTTATTTAAGAGGAACGTACCCGTGACGACATTCGCATCAGGGTTCCCTGGTGCATCTCCCCTCTTTTCTGCATTCCCAACTGCATAAACCCATCCTTGTGCATTCCCATTTCCTCCATTTTTATTCTTCAGTTTTGGACAATCTCTTTTGAAGTGTCCTGGTGCTCCACACTCAAAACAACCATTCCCTTTGGGAGTTGCCCCATTGCCCTTCTGAGTGTTAGCAACATTTGTGTTACCAGTACTCCTGCAATCGCGAGCAAAGTGCCCTATCTTGTTGCACTTGTGGCACCTCTGGGTGCACGGGCCATTGTGGTGGAGATGGCACTTGTTGCACTTGGGCAAGGATCCCCCATACGGCTTCCTTTCGCCTGTCCCCATGTTGTAGACTTTGGCGACATTCTGCCTTTTGAAGGGTTGCTGTTGGTGTCCATGGTTGTTTCTGGATGAATCATCAGCCTTCCTTTTGTTGTCAGATTGCCTTTCAGCATAGGTGAGGAGTTTCCGATCCATCAAGTCATTGGCCAACTATAGTTCATCCAATGTACTTGGGAGTTAGTAGAGCTTTGATGTTCCCACGAAATGTTGTCAGGAAGTCCACTGAGGTACTTGTCAACTTTCTCAGTTTCGTTGGCAACAAACTTGGTACATATCAAGGTTAACTCTTGGAAACAACAAACATGCTAGCTTCATATGACATATCCCCTACAGCTAATACCAATAATAAGACAAATGGTTCAGTGTATGCTGGAATGTCGTTTCCCTTGACTTTTAGGTTCCACAGTTCGATTTCTAGCTTCTTGATTTCACCCTGCGGACAATACTTGTCCGTCATCTTTCTCTTGAGTACTTCCCAAGTCATGGCATATGCCTCTGGACCTAAAGTTCTTATCTGACCATTCCACCAAGTCAAAGCAGCACCTAACAGAGTGCAGGTGGCAAACTTTACTTGGTTCTCAACGGCACAACCACTGATATTGAAAACTGATTCCATCTTTTCAATCCATCGAGTTAAACCGACTACGCCTTCAGCCCCTTTGAAGTTCAAAGGTTGGCACTTCATGAAATCAGCGTAAAAACAAGGACGCGCAGTTTGCACGTTCCTTCGGTTATCTCCGTGCGAACTGTGGCTTCCATCCCCATTGGTGGAGTTTCGCAAGAGAGCTTGGTCGATCATTGCTTGGATGGATTCGGGGGTTATGTTGTTTGGGTTGGTGTCGTTGACTGGAGCATTTGGTCCTCTTCTGGTTGTAGGTGCCATGATTTGTCTAGATCACAAAAGACAAAACATGAGGTTATATGACAGAATATAATAATATATAGATGAGATAATCCACACAAGAGAAGTATATAGTACAAAGTAACACATCCATTTCATTCATAACTTTGAAAATTTTACATGAAATAGTCGTCTGAGTACACGTAATACAATACAAAAGATCTAAGGCTATGCTAGCGGGGTGAACCCCTAATACTTAACATGCCTGTACAATGACCTAGCAAAATACAATAACATAAATCACTAGATGTGACTGTCGGCGTCCCCAGAAGCCTCCTGGTGATCTGGAATCCTAGCCTCTGGTTCTGATGTCTAGTATCCTCGTGCTCTCGGCAGTGGCTATAACTCAACCCTGCTGTCTCTCATCTCTCGCTTCATATTCTGATGGACTCGGAGAGGTCTCTACATCTTGGTCTGGCGCCTACGATCAGTCTCTCGAAGCGCTGCTATCTCAGTCTGCTGCATATGAAAACGAGTCTCGTGTACCTGGTGCTGTGTCTGAATGAGAGTACTCTGCAGCTGTAGCTGTGTCTGGTGTGCCTGTAGATAGGTCTCATGTGCATACACATGATCACGATGGGTCTGAAGCTCCTGATGAGTTGCCTGACCCAATCTCGAATGGCCCAAGCCTCTCGGGAAGCATGAGGCCTCTCCTCCACTTCCATACGGTCTCTTGGAGAGTCATCCTATCCCCCTAAAGTAGGGTCGACCCGGCTGCGAGTTCATTCTCGATCGCTGTGAATTATTTGAGACCAACCATCCTTGTGATCCTCTGGTCGGGCATACAAGTCCTGTGTATCCCGCTCATGGAGCTCAGCAAGTCCTACGACTCTAGTGTTGACCTCTTCCACGGTCATAGGTGCTATCTCTGGAATTGCCTCTGCCGGATCTACCCAAGTATCCCTAATCCCGTATCCCACATCTCTAATCCCCTGTCGCCTCTCCTCAGCATCTACCGTGCTAACAAACCCATAATCTATCCCTTGACCTCTAGCAGGTCTAGCAGTGGAACTCTCTCCGATCTCATATCTGGAGCATAGAGTGGACATATGGCAACCTCTTGCGGGGGAGGCTGCTAAGACTCGCGGAATATCTTCCAAACGATCAACAGGGTGATGGTCTGATAGAGATGGTGGTAGTGGTGGTAATGAAGGTGGTGGTAATGCGGCAGTAACTGCATCAATGAGAGCCTGAGTGGATGCTATCCTGAGTGTCTGGATTTGGGTTGGACACCCAGATGATGGTAGTAAAGGTGGTGAATGTGCAGGTGGAGCCATGCACCTAGCAAGGCGCTCCCCTGCAGAGGGTGGTGATAGTGATATAGGTTGATGCTCGGTGATGGAAGTAGTCATTGGTCAGAAAGTCTCTCAACCTCAGCCTTGATGGGAAGGGGGGGGTGGACACCCTCAAATTCTGAGTATGCCAACGGAATGTTGAATATCCGAAGGGGTTACTTATTTGGGTCAATAGCACAGAATCAGAGAACGATCACTAAGCGCCCACCCCCTGTCGTTTGAAAAAGGGGGAATAAATTGGTTTAACAAATTATTGTTGGGGACCCAAGCTCATGGCTTCAACTGGTTTCAACCAAAATAGATAAAAAAATTTCGGTTTATAACAAGTGTCCTAAAAGTGTAATAAGATCCCAATCCTTTAGTGTGGGACTCTCTTCATTTATTGACTCCCAATGTAATCATGACCTCGTTGCCTTATTGACCTGAAAACATGCCTTAAAACTGTCAACATAAAGTTGGTGAATTCATAGGTTTATGTAAATCAATTGTAGGACCGCAAGATTTCCAAGTGTATGATTGAGCAACAGATGCAAACATCATAAAAAGTAATTACGTTTCCTAAGCTCATGACACCGAAGCTAGACATGTATGAATGCAAATATAAATTTGCCAACAAGTGTCCGTGAATGATGTGCTAACCCTGCAACATCCCAAGTTCGACATGGTATGCGTTCGTTCCCGATGATAGCTAATCATCCGAACGGGGATCGTCAATCCCTAATAGATCTATCCATAACATTCGCGCCCGCACAATGTAAATTTGTTTCCTCAATCACAATCTATGCATTAACAGTTATGATCATGGACATAAAAGGGGTTACGGTACTTAGTGCAAAACACGTAATCATGGCATAAAATGTACACTTGCGTCCAGTTTGTAAAACAAAGCATGTTATCACCCCAAGGATGTAAATCATTTAAATAATTGTAAAGCATGGGGCTATGAACTCACCTTAGCCGGTAGTTCCCTGAATGATAACAAGTATCCAAGTAAGCAGTGAATCACACCGTTAAGTACCTAAGTAAGTACGGTCAAGTCTTAGTTTACATATTTAAACTAATGACTCATTGTATAAACTAAATCTCATTTTAAGTTTATATATACCGTGATCACTTGTGTAGTGATGCACAAGGTTATTGTATTTATACTTTCGATGGTTCTCGAGAAACGTGTAATCATTATTTAATAAATAATATAATTTATTAACTTGTTATTAAATCCGTTCGATGTCCGAATATCTTTAATGTTCGACCGACGTGTTAAGTGTTTTATTCATTTCACTTTGGTTCTAACATACCCTTAGGTTTCTAGTTATTACACTTTTAGTCCCTAGGTTTGTAAATACACCCTTTTATGTTTAAAACCCTTTTAGTTTCAAAAGTGACATGATTAGTCCCTTGAATTTACAAAAGTTAGTTTTTGATTCTTTTAATTTCACTTAGCTCCCTAAGTTTCAGAACGTTGCAGGAATAGTCCCTAGGGTTATTAGAATACGAAAAGAATGACAATACTAGTCCCTTAGGTTTCGGCATTTACGATTTTAGTCCTTTGACTTGCGAAAATTCTATTTTAGCTCCGAGTAAATCCCAACGAGTGGCATTTCTCTTTGTTAAGCTTGTTTAAGTTATAAAAATTGGTTCGGCTTAAAAATAAGCTATCCGAGCTTATTTTTGGCTTAACGGGCCTTATTGGGCCCGTTAAGGTCCGTTTAGCTTTTTAGAGGTCCGTTATAGTTTTAATAAGTTCAAATGTTTGCAATAAGCTCACGAGAGCCTGTTAAGCTTAAAATAAGCTCGGTGAGCTTATTGAAGCTTATTTCGAGCTTATTGGGCCCGTAAGCCCAATAGCTTGGCCCGATGTACCCTTCAATGTTTCTAGGCTTTTACTAGACCATATTCAACTCGTTTTAAGCCCAAATAAACTGTTTGTAATTTGGCTTATTTAAAATAAGCTAATAAGCTAATAAGCACTTTCTTTGGGCCGGTTTTGGGTTCGTTATGGGCCCGATAGAGATCTAGGGTGTTTTGTTGGGTCCATTTGGGTCCGTTAAGCTTATTTAGATCCAATAAGCACTTGGGAGGTCGGTTTGCTTATTTAGCTTATCCGAATAGCTAATAAGCTCTCCGTTGGGCCTATTTGGGCCCGATAGCCACCCGAATGGGTTCTAGGGTTTAGGGCTTGGCCCGTTCACCTTATTTGAGTCCGTTAAGCCCTTTGAACTTGTATAAGCTGCGTAAACTTTCACCAATAAGCTGTTAAAGCTTATTGTGAGCTTATGGCTCACGTTGGGCTTGCGAAAAGGGCTAGTAAGCCCGTTAAGTGTTCGGTTGGTTTTCAAAGAAATACAATGGGTCCATTTAGGTTCTTAGCTCCATTCTTAAGCTCAATAAGCCGTGTGTAGGCACACGAATGAGCTATCTAGCTTATTGTGGCTTACGAGTGCACATTGGGCTCGTGTTGGGCTCTTAACGATGGGTCGTGTAGCCCAAGAAGGGTTCGAATGGTTTACTAGTGTGTTCATGGTTTCGATAATTCGTTTAGCACTTAAACAAGAGTGCCTAGCCCTTTCTAAGCGTGCCCCGTGACATGCAAACGTTTAATAACCTTGAAAACACGCACCTAAGCCGAGTTGATACGTTTTCTTTGAAAGTTTACGTATAGATTCCTTATATTTTTGCGAACAAGGCTTATTTCTTATATCGGGGTCCATCCGTATATATCAAGGTTATTGTTCGTTAGCTCTTTCGTTTTCGACACTACACAAATTATTAAACGTATACAATGTGCTCTCAATACGTTCATTTCATGTTTATCATGTGTGTCTTCACGTTAGCATGTCGTATACACGTGTTCTTGGCCCCTAAACTAGTTTACAATATAAATGAACACGTAAAGTACGAAGGAAAAGAGTTGTATATAACTTACAATGGTCCTAGAGTTTCGATGGCGTATTTAGAAGAAAACCCGACTCGTTTGTATCTTAAACGCGTGTAATCCTAAGCTCCAAGACTCGTATACTTCTCTTATCCCCTTATATGCGATCTTAAGTGTATCTTGTGTCCTTAGGAGGGAAAAGGTGGGTCGAGTTTGGTTAGATGTGGAAGTGTGAGCGAGAGGTGTGGGGGGAAGGTCGGGCGTGAGTTGTCGGGGTGGGGGGGAGCGTTCGGCTTGCGGGTTGTAACCCGAACAAGAGGAAGGAGAGGGTTGAGGTGTGTAAGTTGTTATCAAGAGTGTTAAATGGTGAGTGTATATGACTATTTATAGGGAATGAGTTTAGTTAGCCTTCCTAGTCCATAAACACAAACCGAAATCGTGCTAGGGGGCGGTTTTGAAGTGTTTTAGTTAATCTCACATGGTTTTTGCTAAACCACTTGAGTACAAGTATTAATTAAGTAGTTGAGGTACAAGATTGTGTTAGCTAGGCAAATCTTATGATTGTTGTGTTTTCTTATTGCTAGATCGCGGCACAAAGAGAAAGAAAAGAAGCAATAGGTTAATATCCATTGTGTCAAAGTTCATTAGGGAACCATTAGGACAAGATTTAATTACCTAGCCTAAGTACATGTACCTTTTAAGATCATTAGAAAGATTTGTGCTAGCTAATGTCCACATGGGACGATTTGTTGTGGTTTCACTTGTCCTTATTCGACTTTAGAGTGATATAAACACAAGACTTGATTAATTTTTGTGTTTAGGCTCTCAAAGTGGGTATTGGTTTGAGTCTAGGTATGTCTAGGTATTTCCGGGGTGCGTCTAAATGTATTTTATCGCGAAACGTAACCCTTTTACGTGACCAATAAAAATAAAATACGCGAAGTACATAATTATCTTCAAAATAATTATTTCTTACTTGGTTGATGTAAACCCTTAATTTATTTGGTGACCGTTTACATTCATTGATTATTTCTAGTCTACGCGGTTTAGCTCAAAAGTAAATATTAAAAGTAAACGCGTATCGGACTAAAATAAATAGTGATCATTAATATAGTCGTACAATGACACGAAAATGAGAAATGTTACAATGCCCACCAGCATGTACACGGAATCAGCAGCATAAGCCATAGCTACCAGCAGACACAAAGCATCCAACAGGAAGGATAGCTACCAGCAGAACCATAGTACAACCAGCAGAAACCATTCGTCCATCAGGAGAATAAACTACAAGCAGAAACATAGTACAAATTTTACCAAAACCATTAGTTGGTGATTGAACTATATAGAATTATATGTGGTTATCAAAGTACTATATTACTAGGGAGTTTCATAATGAGGCCTCTTCGGGGTGGCGTATCGACGAGTTGCTGGATTTACGATTTAAAGTGTCCTAGCTCCTCATACGTTCACTACATGACCTCTTGATTATGATAGCCCGAACGATAGTATGATGTAACTAACATAGACCTGTATATGATGTTAGTTAATCAAAGTACATGGTACTTATACGACCTATGATAATTTAGGTTGCATCTGACGATTTGCGTGACGCGTTATCTGTGATATTTGGATTATCAGAACTCAAGGTGAGTTCATAGCCCCACATTTTTACGATTTCAATGATTTATAACTATGGGGTGGAAACATGCTTTGTTTTATAAATTGGACGCAAGTGGATATTTTATATTGATTACATGTTTGCCTAAGTAGCGATAACCCAAGTTGAGCCCATTATCATGAACTGTCAATTGCATAGATGTAGTTGTTAATTACATTATGTGAGCGCGAATGTTATGAATAGATCTATTTGGGAAACGACCTCCCCATTCGGGTGACTAGCTATCACCGGGAATGAACGTATAGCATGTCGAATTTGGGGATGTTTAAGGTTAAACATCTAATCGGGCAGAAATTGCAATATATCTTATTGCAAGAAAGATCGTCGAGCTTCAGTGTCATGAGCTTAGGAAAATGTAATCTGGTTTTGTGATGTCTGCATGTGTTTGATTTTATAACGGGAAAAGTCTTGCGATCCTGTCGGCATATTTATTTTTATGTTTTATCAAAACCTATGAATTCACCAACATTATTGTTGACGTTTTAAAGCAATGTTTTTCAGGAGATCAGTAAGCATAAGGTGCCAAGGATACATTGGTGATTTTGTTTGGGAAGTCATGCTAAAGATATGGTTGTATTATGTTGTGAACAGTATCTTTATTATATTAATAAGGAACAAGTTAAATCTTTCGGGCTATTTGTATCTAATATTGTTAAATCCAATGTATCAGTTTTAAATGATTTTTGGTGTTCTTATATATATCTTTGTCACGGTTATTGATCTATGAAGTAACATGCCACGGACCCTTATTCCGCTGCGAACTATAATGGTTAATTGTAATAACTTACAAAATATGTAAGTACTTACTATAATATGAAAAAGTATATGCTTCTTGTAAGAATCTATAGTAGGAACTAACTAATTTGCAATACATACTAGTGTGTGTGACCCGTAAAAAACCCCTTTGTATGAATGCAAATTGTATGAAAACGGTTATGTCCAGCAAAAACATTTGACTTGGTTCTCTATAACTTGGTCTTGATACAATCTGTAACCACCCCAAAATTGGGTCGAGCGGATAGGGTCCGGGGCATGTTACTTCATAGATCAATAAACAAGAATATATTGAACGACCAAAAGTCATTTTAAAACTGTTACTTGGATTTAACAATTATTTTAACTAAAATAGCCCTGAAGATTTACTTGTTCCTTTTTTATTATTATAAAGATATGGTTCACAACATAATACAACCATATCTTTAACATGACATCCCAAAAGAAAATCACCAATGTATCCTTGGCACTTATGCTTACGATCTCCTGAAATTCATTGCTTTAAAACGTCAACTAATTGTTGGTGATTTCATAGGTTTGATAAATCCTATTATGCAGGGATCGCAGACATTTCCCGTGATAATGCATCTACATGAGACATCACCAAAACCAGATTACATTTTCCTAAGCTCATGACACTGAAGCTCGACGATCTTTCTTGCAATAATAATATATATTGCAATTTCTGCCCGATTAGATGTTCAACCTAAAAACATCCCAAATTCGACATGCTATACGTTCGTTCTCGGTGATAGCTAGTTCACCCGAACGGGAGGTCGTTTCCCCAAATAGAATCTTATTCTATTACATTCGCGCTCACATAAGGTATTAACAACTAAAATCTATGCAGTTGACAGTTCATGATAAGGGTCAACTTGGGTTATCGCTACTTAGGCATACATGTATCAATACTTGGTCCAATTTATTATATCAAAGCATGTTTGAACCCACAATTAGTTATAAATCAATGAATCGTAAAAATGTGTGGGGCTATGAAATCACCTTGAGTGAGATAATCAAATATCGCAGATATAAGCGTCAGTGTAAAAGTCGAATGCAACTAAATTTATCTAGGTCGTTATAAGTACCATGTACTCGTTAATCTAACTTCATATTACAGGTCTTATTTTTGTCAAACATACTATCGTTTAGGGCGATCATAATCAAGAGGTCGTGTAGTGAAACGTATGAGGAGCTTGGACACTTTAAATCGTAAATACAGCAACTCATCGATACGCCACACGAAGAGGCCGTATTATGAAACTCCTAGTTAATCATAGTACTTTGATAACCACATATAATTCTTCTAGTTCAATACAACTAATGGTTTTGGTAAAAATTGTGTTTTATAAGTTAAAACGTTATATAATTTACCGTTTTTAGTAAAACTTGCATTAACTTAGCGTTTTAAGCCAGATTTTGAGTTTCTTATGCCACTCGCTTTCGATTAGGACGAGTTATCATAATTTGACATTTTTCATATTTGACCCTTAGTGAACAGTAACTTTTTACTGTTAAATCAGACGTGGTTTTATTTAAAAACGTATTTGTTGTTTATCGTTAAAACGTAATGTCGTATTTTATATCGTTATAGCTCCGTTTTTAACGATTCTTTCTGAGGACATTCTCGTTATTGGAAATCCTTTCTATTTATAAGGTTTACAAAAAATATAACTTTCTTCATGAACCAATAACTTTGATAAAAATAGTTTTATAAAAGAATTAATTGTCGTAAAACTCGCGGAAATTCATAACTCGTTCGTTATTAATGAAAATTACGATTCTTATCATTTTGGAATCTAAAAAATATGTTTATTTGTTTAAAATATCAATAACTTGCAGTTTGAATAATTTTTATTAAAAGTTTTTATAAAAGTTTTTTTATAAGTTCGTTTATTTATCGTATAAACTTGTTTTTACCATTACTTTTTAGTTATTTTATACGTTGGACAGTTTCTTACTTTTTCGGAATCGTCATGAGTGTATTTTTTTATAAAATTATAATTTAAGTATGTTTTTATACATTTTAGGACAGAAAAGTTTGGGTGACGTTATTAAGTCTATTTTTAACCTTTGTTTTTATATTTTTACACCTTTATAACTTTACCAAAAATGTACAAGTTTTTTACTTCCATTATGACTTTATTTTTGTGTTCATTTATCTGTATAATAGCTCAAAAACAAGATTAACATATTATTGTATCATTACTTTTACTTGGAACATATTAAGTGATCTTTTGAAAACATAATTTGCATTAAAACACTTTTTAAGCTTTAATTAAGATTGTAAATACTTATGTATCATTATATAACTTTATATTGCCATCCATACAAACATGTGTATAAGCTCATTAAAACTTATTTTCAAGAAAAAATCCATGTTTACAATGTTAACTAAATCTATTGGTTGGATTTCACTACATAAACATCACATATGCATTATATAATATATAAATGAATAGTTAAGGGTTTAAGATAACCTTAATGAGATGATCGTAGGATGATGAAAAATAAGTTGCCTTAAAACCCTTTTTTGGACTTTAACCCAAGATTATAAACCAAGAAAAAACCCTAGTTTCCAGATGTGAAAACCTCATCTTGATTTCTTGATTAATATTGAAAAAAGGTAATCCAATGCTTCTGAAACACCTTAGAATATCTTAGGATGGATGTGTATAGATGTGTATAAGTTGTATAATATTTTGTCTGGATTGTTTATAGGGGGGGGGGTTTGAGCAGTGGGTTGAAGGAGACACAAAAGGAAGAGTTTTTGATTTCTCTAGTTAAGTGGTAAAGTGTATATCTATGTGTTTACATTTATATTACATAATTGCTACATATATGGACGGACTAGTCAATAATGATGCAATAGTGGTCAAAGGACACACTTTCATGGTCTTAAGGAAGGATGTTGGTCAAGGGAACAAAGGAATGACTAGGTTTAAAATGCAGATGGATGTATACATTGACAATGTTGTAAGATTTTTCTATATAACCTTGCATACATTGCACTAATTTCGGCATATATATGTTATATATGATATATTTTTGTAACTTTTTATGTATTGGGTATAAATGTGGGTATTTGTTGAAGCGTTAGAAATTATTTTTGTAGGTTCGCGGTATGCCTAAACGTACTTTTTAAACAATCGCGGCAAGTAACAAATTTACGTAACTAATAAAAAATAAAATGAAAAAGGATCATAATTATTCTCAATTATTAGTTAATACTGATGATGTAAAACCACTTATTGTTTGATGCCATTAATTGAACGCTAATTTTTAGCCTACGCGATTTTGCTTAACATTTACGATTTAAAGCAAACGCGTACAATACAAAATGTACATTGTGGATTTATCGATGTCGTCAATGACTTGAAACAAAGTGTTGTTTACGTATATTTGGGATTGACTTCCCCGTTTGGTGTGAGTTAGCGTCACTGTGCCGGGTGCACGGACAACAAACGTTTATATACCATGTCGCGATTGGGATGTTGCGGGTTAGAACATCATTCACGGGAATTTATTGGCAATTTATTGCATTCATACATGTCTAGATTCAGTGTCATGAGCTTAGAAAAACGTAATTACTTTTTATGATGTTTGCATTTGTTTCTTAATCATACACATGGAAATCTTGCGATCCTACAATTGATTTACATATACCTATGAATTCACCAACTTTATGTTGACGTTTTAAGCATGTTTTCTCAGGTCAATAGGCTACTGAGTACAGTGTTACATTGGATGTCAATAATAGAAGATTCAATCAAAGATTTAGGGTCTTTATCTTATTACATTTTGGGGACAATTGTTATAAACTGAAATCTTTATTTATACTGTTGAACAATTTGAGCCGATGTGCTTATTGTATACATACAAGTATTTTGTAATCCAATGTATCTTTTTCAAATGACACGTCTTAGTGGTCGTTCTACTTATCTGGTGCTATTGATCTTATGAAGTTACGCACTCGGGATATCATTATATCCGATGCTACCCAGATTTAGGGGTGTTACAGATTGGTATCAGAGCCAAGGTTATAGAGAACCAGGTCAAAAGTTTTTGTCTAGACTATAACCATTTTCAAATACTATTTTCACAAATGGGATTTGCACGGGATATACATACATTACTTGTTTGCATCTTGGATATATGCTTACATGACATGCATTGTTTTAGCATTAGTAGTTAGTAAGTGCTTACATGATTGATATATGTGTATATGAAATATATTACGTATATTACTATAAGACTTTTATATGTAAAACTTATAGATATAACATAGAGACCACTCTTATAATTAAAATTTATAGTAGACATATCATACCGATCTTTCCTATAAGTAATACTTATATAAGTTATTTTGCTTTTTGCAGTAATCATGTCTTCTGCGACATCTGCTGTTACCTACACTTCCGTCTACACCGACTCTGAGCCCGGCAGAGCCTTCTGGGGAGCCGATGATGAGGAGGTATCTGAGGGAGGCATTCCACGGGTCATCGTATTAGGATACGACGGACTCCCGATACAGCCAGTAGCCCCACCATCACCGGATTACATACCAGGCCCAGAGGATCCACAGACACCGCCAGTTCCTCAGGACGAGGATGAGCGTGAGCCTATGTTCGTACAGGCACATGATCCTGACTACGTGCCAGAGCCTATATACCCTGAGTATATACCATTGGAGGATGAGCATGAGTTTCCAGCTGAGGAGCAGCCATTACCTCCTGTTGATTCACCTACTGCTGAGTCACCCGGATATGTTACTGAGTCGGATCCCGAGGAGGATCCAGAGGAGTACGAGGATGATGAGACAGAGGATGGTCCGGTTGACTATCCTATGGACGGGGGAGATGATGGAGATGATGATGACGGCGATTCATCTAGGGATGACGCCAATGATGAGGATGAGGATGATGAGGACGAGGAGGAGGAGGAGGAGCACTTAGCTCCGGCCGACTCTGCTATTGTTGTACCTGTTGATGAGCCTGTTTTCCCACCTGAGGGAACAGAGCCTGTTATACCACCACCCTCCACTGACATTACTATTGGGGCTAGGATTACCGTCCGACCCCAGACTTCCATACCCTTTCCACCAGAGGCAGAGGTTGAGAGACTTCTGACCATGACTACTCCATCACCATCACCACCTATCTCACTATCACCACCCTCTGCAGGGGAGCGCCTTGCTAGGTGCACGGCCCCACCTGCACATTCACCACCTTTACCACCATCATCTGGGTGTCTAACCCAAATCCAGACACTCAGGATAGCATCCACCCAGGCTCTCATTGATGCAGTTACTGCCGCATTACCACCACCTTCACTACCACCACTACCACCATCTCTATCCATACCATCACCTGTTGACCGTAGGGATGATATTCCCGAGTCTGAGCAGCCTCCCCGCAAGAGGTTGCATTTATCCACTCTAGGCTCCAGATATGAGGTCGGAGAAAGTTCTACTGCTAGACCTACCAGAGGTCGAGGGATAGATTATGGATTTGTCAGCACGATAGATGCTGAAGAGAGGCGACAGGGGATTAGAGATGTTGGGTACGGGATTAGGGATACTTGGGTAGATCCGGCAGAGGCAGTTCCAGAGATAGCACCTATGACCGTGGGAGAGGTCAACACTAGGGTCGTAGAGCTTGCTGAGCTCCATGAGCGGGATACACAGGACTTGTATGCCCTACTAGAGGATGCTCAGGATGGTAGGTCTCGTATATCACAGCGAGTCGATATGAACTCGCAGCGGGTCGATTTACTTATGGGGGATAGGATGACTCTCCAGGAGACAGTATGGATGGTGGAGGAGGAGGCCTATGCTTCCCGAGAGGCTTGGGCTCATTCGATAGGATTGAGTCAGGCGACTCATCAGGAGCTTCAGACCCATCGTGATCATGTGTATGCACATGAGACCTATCTCCAGGCACACCAGACACAGCTACAGCTGCAGAGTACTCTCATTCAGACACAACACCAGGTACACGAGACTCGCTTTCAGATGCAGCATGCTGAGTTAGCAGCACTTCGAGAGACTGATCGTAGGCGCCAGGACCAGATGGTAGAGGCTCTCCGAGTCATCAGAGACATGAGGCGAGAGATGAGCGACATGCAGACTGAGTTGTTGGCACTGCGAGAGCCGCAGAGGAGGGCTAGACAGCCAGGACCAGAGGCTAGGATTCCGGATCACCAGGATGCTTCTGGGGATGCCGACAGTCACATTTAGTGATTTATGTTATTGTATCTTGCTAGGTCATTGTACAGGCATGTTAAGTATTAGGGGTTTTCCCCGCTAGCATAGCCTTAGATCTTTTGTGTTGTATTATGTGTACTCCGACGACTATTTCATGTAAAATTTTCAAAGTTATGAATGAAATGGATGTGTTACTTTGTACTATATACTTCTCTTGTGTTGATTATCTCATCTATATATTATTATATTCTGTCATATAACCTCATGTTTTGTCTTTTGTGATCTAGACAAATCATGGCACCTACAACCAGAAGAGGACCAAATACCCCTGTCAATGACACCAACCCAAACAACATGACCCCCGAATCCATCCAAGCAATGATCGACCAAGCTCTCTTGTTTCAATATCAGTGGTTGTGCTATTGAGAATCAAGTAAAGTTTGCCACCTGCACTCTGTTAGGTGCTGCTTTGACTTGGTGGAATGGTCAGATAAGAACCTTAGGTCCAGAGGCATATGCCATGACTTGGGAAGTACTCAAGAAAAAGATGACGGACAAGTATTGTCCGCAGGGTGAAATCAAGAAAGTTGTGCTGTTGAGAACCAAGTAAAGTTTGCCACCTGCACTCTGTTAGGTGCGCCCTGACTTGGGTGGAAATGGTCCCAGATAAGAACCTTAGGTCCAGATGCATATGCCATGACTGGGAAGTACACAAATAAAAAGACGACGGACAGTATTGTCCCTCAAGGCAAAAAAAAGAAAGAAAAAAAAAAAAAAAATAAGGTCAAAAAAAAAAAAAAAAAAAAAAAACATAAAAAAAACGAAAATCAAGAAGTTAGAGATTGAGCTGTGGAACCCCTGAAGGTCAAAGGAAACGATGTTCCAACATACACTGAACGTTTCCAAGAGTTAAAACCTTGATATGTACCAAGTTTCGTTGCAAATGAAAACTGAGAAGGGTTGACAAGTACATCAGTGGACATTGTCCTGACAACATTTATGGGAACGACAAATCCTGCCAGAACCCAAGACATTGGAAGAACTATTGAGTTGGCCAATACTTGATGGACCAAGAAACTCCGCACTACGGCGGAAAGGCAATCTGACAACAAAAGGAGGGCTGATGATTCATCCAGAAACAACCCATGTCACCAACAGCAACCCTTCAAAAGGCAGAATGTCGCCAAAGTCTACAACATGGGGACGGGCGAAAGGAAGCCTTATGGGGGATCCCTGCCCAAGTGCAACAAGTGCCATCTCCACCACAATGGCCCGTGCACCCAGAGGTGCCACAAGTGCAACAAGATAGGGCACTTTGCTCGCGATTGCAGAAATACTGGCAACGCAAAAGTTCAAACATCTGAAGGCAATGGGGCAACTCCCAAAGGAAATGGTTGTTTTGAGTGTGGAGCACCAGGACACTTCAAGAGACAGATTGTCCAAAACTAAAGCAAGATGGAGGAAATAGGGAAATGCACAGGAGGGGTTTATGTAGTGGAAAGCAGAAAAGAGGGGGAAATGCACCAGGAAACCCTGATGCAAATGTCGTCACGGGTACGTTCCTCTTAAATAACCACTATGCATCTATCTTATTCGACACTGGTGCCGATAGAAGTTTTATATCCACTGCATTTAGTTCCTTGATAAACATCGCCCCAACTTCATTAGAAAATTGTTATGATGTCGAATTAGCTGATGGGAAATTAGTCAAGATAGACACCATTATACGAGGTTGCACCTTAAATTTCTTAGACCATCCGTTCAACATAGATCTAATGCCAGTAGAATTGGGTAGTTTCGATGTCATTATCGGTATGGACTGGTTACGAAGATGTCACGCTGTGATAGTGTGCGATGAGAAACTCGTTCAAGTTCCCTACGGGAATGAAACTTTGACTTTTTGTGGAAACGAAAGTAGCAACGGGAGAGAATCCCGGTTGACGGTTATCTCATGTTCAAAAGCTCAAGAGTACATGGCCAAGGGATGCCAGGTCTTTTTAGCACAGATATCCGCCAAGAAAGAGGAGACAAGCGGAAAGGAAACAGATAAGGACGTGCCAATCGTCTGAGAATTATTCCAGAAGTGCTTCCCAGGACTGCCAGGTCTTCTCCAGCTCGACCAGTGAATTTCAAATCACTTAGTATCCCAGGACGCACCCGTAGCTCGAGCACCATATCGATTGGCCCCATCCGAAATGAAGGAATTATCAGAACAATTACAAGAGCTTTCTGACAAGGGATTCATAAGGCCTAGTTCCTCACCTTGGGGAGCCCCGGTCTTATTTGTCAAAAAGAAGGACGGGTCGTTCAGGATGTGCATCGACTATCGCGAGTTAAATAAACTGACAGTAAAGAATCGTTATCCACTCCCGAGGATCGACGATTTGTTTGATCAACTTCAAGGATCCAGTATTTATTCGAAGATAGATCTGAGATCCGGATATCACCAGCTTAGAGTACGAGAACAAGACATTCCAAAGACGGCATTTCGAACTCGGTATGGCCATTACGAGTTCCAGGTTATGCCATTCGGACTGACAAACGCACCTGCGGTATTCATGGACCTCATGAACCGAGTGTGCAAACCTTACTTGGATAAGTTCGTAATTGTCTTCATCGATGACATACTTATTTATTCAAAAGACGAAAGGGAGCATGAAGAACACCTTAAAGCAATTTTGGAATTGCTTAAGAAGGAGAAGTTGTACGCAAAGTTTTCAAAATGTGAATTTTGGATTCCGAAGGTACAATTTCTCGGACATGTCATTGATAGTAGAGGCATACATGTGGACCCGGCCAAGATAGAGTCTATCAAGGATTGGGCATCTCCTAAGACACCAACGGAGATCCGCCAATTTTTAGGTCTTGCTGGTTACTATCGAAGGTTCATTGAAGGATTTTCGAAGATTGCTAAGTCAATGACAAAACTTACTCAGAAAGGAATCAAGTTCGATTGGGGAGAAAAGGAAGAGAACGCTTTCCAGTTGATAAAGCAGAAGTTGTGCAGTGCCCCAATTCTGGCTTTACCTGAAGGGAGCGAAGGACTTTGTGGTTATACTGTGATGCGTCACCCACAAAGGCTTAGGTTGCGGTGTTACTGCAGAGAGTGAAGGTAATTTGCCTATGCCTCACGACAATTAAAAAGTTCACGAGAAGAAACTACACCACTAATGTTTTGGAACTTGGTCGGTAGTGTTTGCCCTAAATAATATGGAGACACTTTATGGAACAGATGCACCGTATTCACCGACCATAAAAGCCTACAACACATTCTCGATCAGAAGGAGCTTAACATGAGGCAACGCCGTTGGCTAGAATTGCTGAGTGACTACGACTGTGATATTCGTTATCATCCAGGGAAAGCAAACGTAGTGGCCGATGCGCTGAGCCGTAAAGAACGGATTGAACCATTGCGGGTTCGAGCTTTGGTTATGACAATTGGTTTGGATCTTCCCAAACGGATATTAGAAGCTCAGATCGAAGCCCAGAAACCAGAGAATATTGTAAACGAAGACGTAGGAGGTATGATCCGAAGGGATATACCCAAGGAAAGACTGGAACCGCGTGCCGATGGAACTCTATGCTTATACGGCAGGAGTTGGGTACCTTGCTATGGAGACTTAAGATCCGTGATTATGCACGAATCACACAAGTCGAAATATTCTATCCATCCCGGTTCAGAAAAGATGTACCAAGATGTGAAGAAATTATTTTGGTGGCCAAACATGAAGGCTGACATCGCCACATATGTTAGCAAATGCCTGACATGTGCAAGAGTCAAGGTCGAACATCAAAGGCCATCAGGGTTGCTAGTACAACCAGAAATACCCGAGTGGAAGTGGGATAATATAACAATAGACTTTTATCAACTTAAACTTCCTGGTCGTCACAAGGTTTCGCACCATCTGGGTGAGTGTGGATTCGGAACTTACATAAATCTGCTACTTTCTGCAATACGGGAGAATGATCCGTTGGATAAATTGGCAAGGATGTACTTGAACAGGATAGTGGCAAGGCACGGGATACCTGCCTCAATTATCTGCGATCGTGATGGAAGATTCACTTCGAATTTCTGGAGATCATTTCAAAAAGCTTTGGGTACGGATATTAGCATGAGCACTGCATATCATCCAGAAACTGACGGCCAGAGCGAGAGAACCATTCAAACTCTCGAGGACATGTAAGTGCTTGGTGATGATTTCGGCAAGGGTTGGGGTTAAGCATTTGCCTATTGGCGAGGTTTTCCGTTTAAAAGAGTTTATCACGCTAGCATTAAAGGCGCCCCTTACGAGGCAATAAACAACATGTATGGTCGAAATGCGATCACCAGTATGCTGGGCCGAGGTTTGGGGAAGCCAACTGACTGGCCAGAATTAATCCTAAGAATACAAAATAAAGATTGTCGTTATCAAGCAAAGGATGCAAGCGGCACAGGATCGACAAAAGAGCTACGCCGATCGGAAGCGAAAACCGATGGAGTTCGAAGTTGGAGACAGAGTTATGCTCAAGGTCTCACCCTGGAAAGGAGTCGTGCGGTTCGGTAAGCGGGGCAAGCTGAACCCGAGGTACGTCGGACCTTTCAAAGTATTAGCAAAGGTTGGAAAGGTTGCCTACAGGCTGGAACTTCCTCAAGAGTTGAGCAGAGTTCACCACACTTTCCATGTATCAAATTTTTTTTTTCTGAAAAAGAAATGTTATGCACGACTGAACTATTAGTCATGCGTTAGAAGGAATTCATGTTGACGATAAGCTCCAGTTTGTGGAAGAGCCCGTTGAAATCATGGAACGGGAGATCAAACGATTGAAGCGGAGCCGGATACCACTGGTTAAGGTTCGCTGGAACTCTAGGCGGGGCCCTGAGTTCACCTGGGAACGCGAAGATTCGTTCAAACAAAAATACCCACAACTTTTCACAAACCGGGCTTCGTCATCTACTACAAGGTCTTAAGCTTTGAGGACAAAGCTCTTTTAACGGGAGGAGGAATGTAAATTGCTCATTATTCGTTGTCATTGAACGACTATATTAATGATCAAGATTTAATTTAGGCCGATACGCGTTTACTTTTAATATTTACTTTTAAGCTAAACCGCGTAGACTAGAAATAACCAATAAATATAAAAGGTCACCAAATAAATTAAGGTTTACACCAAACAAGTAAGGAATAATTATTTAAAGAATAATTATGTACTTTGCGTATTTTATTTTTATTGGTCACGTAAAAGAGTTACGTTTCGCGATAAAATACATTTGGACGCACCCCGGAAATACCTAGACTTACCTAGACTCAAACCAATACCCAATATAAAAGCCTAAACAAAACTTACTCAAGGTCTTGTGTTTATATAACTTGGAACCGCATTTGGGCAGTAGCTTGCGGCGATAAAATCGTCCGTGGTGATTATCTTAGTAGCAAAATCCCTAATGATTATAATTAGAGTACATGTACCTAACTAGCTCATTAAGATTGTCTAATGGTTCCCTAATGATCTATTTACACATGGATATTAAACTATGGCTCTTTTTCACTCTCTTGATGTCGCGGTTAAACCTTCACAAACAACAAAAGCCATAAGGATTTCACCTAACTACTAAATCTCAAACACAAAATACTGCGTAAACAACAAAACCACCTAAAGACTAAGCTTACTAAAACAAAATAAAGTAATAATCCAAAATTAACATATAACAAACCACAATAAATACATTGAAAAGTGCCCATAACTGCTACCGAGTTGCAAACCCAAAACATAACACATATCCCACCACTACCAAATCACAAAAAGTTGGTAACAGAGATCATGCGAAGAACACCCAAACACAAAGCCAAAAAAGTAATAACAACTAACCCTAAACTAAAAAAATAAATTTCTTATTTAATACGCTAATGGTTTTCATTTCTTAATTTTCAACCAGATCTAAAGTAGAAGCAACATATGAAAGAATGACACATAATATTTTCTCACACATACATAAATAATCTAGTGGAAGCTCCCTTTTACCCTACATAATAAAAAAAAGTGAACCGAGGGAGAAAGAGAAGGCACATAGTCAAAGTTGTTAACAGAAAAAGTGGCTGGAGGTTTTAGCAAAGCAAGTGACCGGAGAAGAAGATATCTTTATATCTTCTTCCACCATAATCACCCACTACAAAATAACATAGACAACATATTAACAATTAAATCAAACACACTAACCCCTAAAGTATCACAAAAGAACACACACAAACATTCTTGCTTCGTCTTTTGATTTTGCAAACCAAGATTTGAACATTACATAAACACTCTTCAACACACGCG
The DNA here is from genome assembly GCA_026074375.1 of Tanacetum coccineum. Taxonomy (NCBI): domain Eukaryota; kingdom Viridiplantae; phylum Streptophyta; class Magnoliopsida; order Asterales; family Asteraceae; genus Tanacetum; species Tanacetum coccineum. The sequence goes on along the minus strand of BQNB010013136.1, from coordinate 19,427 downwards.
CGCCACACACATTGCACATATACAAACAAAAGACATATGAAAGAAAAGACCAAGTTACTCCCTTACATCTACACACTTTTCTTCGAGATGCGTATTATCCGAGATCTAGAACAAAACAACAAAGAACTTGAAAGAAGAGAAGTAGGCTCTGGTGGCTTGAAAGAAAAATGCTAATACACTCAACAAATACAAAATACAAAAGTAAGCATGTAAACATTAGTGGCAGAGGTGGCTTGAGGATGTAGGAGTAGCAAATATAGGAGTAGCAACTGGTTGAGAGATTGTATGTGTGTATATTTTTTTGAATGAATGAAGTAATGGTTTCTTTTTGGCCGGTCAACTTTTGAAAACCATGTCAAAAATGGCGCCAACCCTCAAAAGCAGCCAAAAAATATTGACAGTTTGTTGAGGGAGGATAGAGATATCACTTAAATTTAGCAGTGGAAGTAATACTTTTTTTAACCCATGTGTTTTTATCCTCAAAGAAATCTACAGATGTCTTGGTTAATAGAAAGAAAATAGGTAATATTTTATTTTTAATGATTGGGATCTAATATGAAGAACATTTCGATGGCTGAGATTAAGTTTCATGTAATGTTTTTCTCTATGCTCCGCTGGCAATAGAAAAGGAAATAAGCTAAAGAATAGGATTGGTAGTTTTCACCAAAAGTCATAAACCAGCAGGGGCGATAAACCACATATACACATCCATAACGATGGAATAGACATACATGATTTCATTCATTCCCCCACTCGAGTAAAACCAAGGGTTAAGACGAAGAGTAATAAAGGGTATGGATCTTCTAACTTTCACCAAAAGTAAAAAACCAACAAGGGGGCTCAATCACACATACCTGGCCGTAATGACGGAAAAGATGTAACACCCCCAAATCGGGTCGCAACGGAATATGGGTCTGAGAGTGTTACTTCATAGATCAATAGCACAAGATATATATGAGAACGACCTCAAAAAGAGTCGTAAAACTGACACATTGGATTTAAACAAATTGTTTGTTACTAAAGCCCATAGCTTCACTTGTTCATAGTTTAAAAGGTAAAGATTTTAGCACATAATAAGTATTTCCCCAAAATGTAATGCGGTCAAATCTTTAATGCACATGACTTTCAAAATAACGACCACTAATGTATCCCTTGTCTTGTACCTCATTGACATTATGAGAAAACATGCTTTAAAACGTCAACAATAATGTTGGTGAATTCATAGGTTTGTAAAATGTATAATGTAGGACCACAAAATTTCTCAAGTGTATGATAATGCAACAAATCCAAACATTACAAAAATGTAATTATGTTTCCCTAAGCTCATGACACTAAAGCTCGACATGTATGAATTGCAATATAAATTGCCTACATTACCCTTGATGATGTTCAACCCGAAACATTCCAAATCCGACATGGTATACGTCCGTTGTCCGGCAAACTGACAGAGTGAGCATGACTCACCCGAACGGGGATGTCAATCCCAAATAGATCTATTTATAACATTCGCGCTTACTCAGTAATTGACAGTTCATGATAATGTGCTCAATGGGTTATCGCCACTTAGGCAAACACGTAATCATAATGTAAAAATGTCCACTTGTGTCCAATTGTAAAACAATGCATATTTCCCTCCTCAAAACTTGTAAATCATTATAAATGTAAAATGTGGGGCTATGAACTCACCTTGAGTGAATAAATCAACAATGTAAATCACATAATGAAAATGTGTCACGTAAATGTTCGAAAGCAACCTAATTAATTATAGGTCATATGAGTACTATGTACTTGAATAACTAATACCATATGTAATTATATATAGCTACATCACCATCTAATTGTAATTGAGAAATAGTATTTATAAAGTTAAAATGTTTATAAATATTACCTTTAGTAAAAATGTCGTAACTTTCTCGTTTTAAGTCTGTTTTGTACGTTCTTTATGTCCACGGTTTCGTATTAAAAAGATATATCAAAATATTACATTTTTATATTTTTAAATCTCTGATGAACAGTGATTTTTACTGTTCATGCACTTTATAAAATTATTTTTATAAATTTAATTATCGAAATCTCGTAAAAGTCATATCTTATTCGTTTTAACTCCGATTTTAGTGATTCTTTCGAGCACGTCTTCGTAATTAAAAGTTCTATCTAACTAAAATATTTTCTAAAAAGTTTTTGAAATGAACAGTAATTTATTTTTATAAAAGTATTTATTATCGTAAACTTGCAAATGGTGTAACTTTTTCGTTATAGCTCGGATTTTCCAGTTCTTTATATGCTTACAATCCTTGTAACATGTAGTATTTTAATAAAATAGAAAATAAATGTTTTATTTTTTGATTTAAAACAGAATGCTTGGAGTTATTATATAAAAAGTGTTTAAACTTATTTTTATACACTTTTTGGCATAAATGTAATACTACAAGTCCTCTACCATATTTTATCCCATAAATCTTATATACTTTAAGTCTTCTAGTCCATCATTTGTCCAAGAATAACAAGCCCTTTCATTTGTTTATTTATAAACTTTAATAAGTAAACTCTTAAACAATTAATCTATATATACTTTTATAAATTAAACCATACTTGTATAATGTATATACTTTCATTCCAACATGTTTTTAGCATCAACATAGCATATAAAAAAGTATTTCAAACCATGATTGATAATGCTCAAATCAAGTATGTTTTGGGAGCGTTATTCATACTTTTATATTAGTTATTTGGTCAGTTACCTTTGGTTTTATTACTCGATCTACTTTGTAGACTTTTTCTGGAAATTCTAGATCCACAAAACCTGGAGGTTGGCAAACATATACCTCCTCTTCAATAGTGCCATAGAGAAAAGCACTTTTAACATCCATCTGGTACACATGAAAATTCATAAATGATGCAAAGGCCAAAAATAACCTGATTGCTTCAACCCTAGCAACAGGAGCAAAAACCTCATCACAATCAATGCGTTCTTCTTGTTTATATCCTTGTGCTACCAGTCTGGCTTTATTTCTTACAACTATTCCCTTTTCATCCTTCTTATTTCTATACACCCACTTTGTACCAATAGCCTTTTTGCCACTAGGTAAGTCAACTAGTGTCCAAAACCTTTTGAATCTTGAACTGAAGCAGCTCCTCTTGCATTGTTACAATCTAACTTTCATCATCAAGGGCTTGAGATATCTTTGTGGGTTCATGTTGAGAAAGGAAACAAGCAAATAAGCAGTTCTGGAAATATTTGTGATTTGTCCTTCTCTGTTATTGGATTAGCAAATCATAAGTAATGCACTTCCAGTATTCTTCTTTGTCATGCCCCTTGTTTGTACTGCTGACTTTGGATCCCTAATAATTTGAGCTTTAGGATGAATAGAGTGTAATCTAGTTGTGGGAATAGGACTGACAATAGTGGAATGTTCCATGTTGTTGAAATCAGCCTCTGCACCCACACTTTGATCGGCATAAGGAGTATTGAGAGTTTCCAAGTTATGATCATCATAGGCATTGCCAAAAATACCAGTACTTTGAATTTCAACAGTATCTTCCTATTCAGGCATAAGAGGATCATGAGGAAGATTAGCAACATCAATAGGATAAAATCCACCAAAAGTAACAAATGATGGTCCACTTGATGGTCCAATAGGACTAAAAGTATTAATTGGTGTGCTAACAGTATTAAAATTGTTAGTATTGCTAGCTCTAGTAATCTTCTCTTGAAGAAGCTGACTATCACACTGAGCTTCAAATTATTTTCTAACAGCATCCAATTGCTCTGCAGCCTCCTTCTCTTGATCCATCATCTTATCAAGAACATTCTTCAAGGATTGATCATACTCACTTGTTGGTTCTTGTACAGTCTTTTTACAAGCATCATCATCAACTGTATCATCCTCAGCCTTATCATCTGAGCTCTTGTAGTTTGAAGAGATAGATGACCATAACGGGAACACAATATATTGTTGAGTAGACACATTCTCTTCTTTAGTTTGCCCAACATCAACATTTTTCTTCAAACCTGTATTGCCATTAGTTTCTTGTGGACCTGCATTTTTGTTAGTTTGATTCTCTGCAGTAATTGGTTGGTAATTCATAGAATTTGTTAAGGAATCAATATCAAAAAGCCAGTTAGGTCCTTGCCCTGCAACATTTAGTTTATATTCAAGAAAGTTTACATGCAGATTCTTTTTAACTTTTCTAGTTTCAGTGTTAAAATACCCCTGAAACCTTGTCTAATTCATAGAGTACCCAACTAAAAACCCTTCCTCGGCCTTCCCATCAAACTTGCCTAAAGGGTCTAGGGTATTTAGAATAGTAACAGGACATCCAAAAGGTCTCATGAAACTTATGCTTGGTACTCTGCTAATAATAAGTTCATAGGATGTCTTGTTATGAAGCTTGGTCACTAGAACCCTATTCAAGACATAACAAGTAGTATTAACTGCTTCAGCCCAAAATACTGTAGGTAGAAGTGAGTCTGCTAGCATAGTCCTAGCTGCCTCAATCAGGGTCCTATTCTTTCTCTCAGCAACTCCATTTTGTTGTGGAGTTCTGGCAACACTATATTCCCTTTTTATCCCTTTTTGCCCACAGAATTCATCCATTTCTCTGTTTTTGAATTCTGTCCCATTATCAGACCTGATTACTTTAACCTTATGGTTTAATTGGTTTTCTACTTCTGTTATAAATTTCTTAAGAATCCCACTAGTTTCACTCTTAGTGGCTAAGAAGAAAACCCAGCTAAACCTACTAAAGTCATCAGTCACTACAAGGCAATAGGTCTTATGGTTGATACTCCTTACAGATGTTGGTCCAAATAAGTCCATATGCAACATCTGTAAAGGTTGGCTGATAGAGCTCACATGTTTGGTCTTACAGGAGGCTTTGTGTTGCTTTCCCTTCTGACAAGCAACACAAGTATGGTCATTTTCAAAAGTCTTTGAAGGAAGACCTCTTACAAGGTTTCCCTTCACAAGTTTATTCATTGTTTTAAAATTCACATGACCCAACCTCCTATGCCATAGCTTAGACTCATCAATTGTGGCTTTTGAAAATAAACAAGTTAAATCTCCAGTAGGAACAACATTCTTTAAATCAAAGCTGTACATATTGTTTTGCCGACTCTAAGCAGTACTTGACTTTCATCAATTAGCTTAAAGTTAGGAGACAAAACAAGACATTCAATTTTAGTGAAAAGAACACTGTTTTTTTTGTCACACATTTGTAAGACAGATAAAAGATTAAACTTCAGTTCCTTCCCAAAAAACACATCTTCAAAGTCTATTTTATTAGTTCTTATCTTACCAATACTTGTTATCTTACCACCTCTAGTACTTCCACCAAAGGCAACAAAACCTCCATCAATATCTTGATAGTCAGTAAGTAAGGCTTTGTTCCATGTCATATTCCTGGAGCATCCACTATCAAACATTCCTTTGTACTTTAAAGCTTGTTGTGGATTCCCCTACACAAAAATAAGAGAGTTAGTTTCTCTTGGGGACCCAAGCCACTACTAACTTGAGTTTGCCTTGTGGTTCATATTATAATTTCCTACTTTTGAAGATCCATGATCCACTATTATTTTTGGAGCCATTGTTTAAATTCAGTCCTTTTAGGTCTCAAACACAACTTGGCTTGAGTCCTTAACTGCGTGACTCCAAGTTCCCTTAACAGTACAAACTGCTATTTGCCTAGCAGTATTAACATCATTTACTTTAACAGTATTAACTTTTAAGTACTATTGATTTATAAAAAGGCCTTCTAATAGGTGAATGTGACTTAGGAAAAGTATTTATTTTTAATTTTGAAACATTCACTCTATTTTTAGGGGTAGCAGTATTAACATACTGCTTGGCAGTCTACTGGTATTCTTTCCAGACCTAGTTAAGAACTGCAGTTGTAACAAATTTATTTGATGATTTATTCTTTTGAGTGTTGTTCCGCAAATTAGTCTAATTTCCTATGACCAGTACCATTCCCAAAAAAACAGATCTCTTTGATGCATTATTCTTTTCATGGAGAATCACATTCTTTTATTAGATGATTGTGACTTCAAACAAAACAAGCTTTCTTAGTAAACCCAAAACCTAACCCTAGTTTTTTAGTCATCTTCCCATTCCAATCTTTTCTATCTACCTTAGGAGATTGAGTGACCATCCTAGGTTTTACAGCTTGTTTATCAGATTTAACAGGTTCATTTCTAGCTTTAGTAAACTCAATCCTTTTAGAACTAGGTTTGACTGTTGTTGAGTAATCCTCGACTGATAATATATCTCATCATCAATCATTAACCCATCTTTAATGTTAAACTCACTAGGCTAACAGATTAAACTCTAGGCATCTCATAATCTAGTATTGCTTGGTGGGGTGTCTACTTGTTTTCTAACTTGTGTCACACTCGCACTAGTCTATTTGCTGTTAGTCCTATAACAGAATCATCCAATCCTGCATACGATAGGTCAGTAAGTAGAGGGCAGTAGTTCCCGTAAGAGAGGGGGGAACTTTGATATTCATTATCCTTTTTAAAACTATCACTTGTTTGATTGTCATCTCATCACTTGAAAGACTATCATACACACTATTTTAATCAATCAGACCCTTGGATTAATTTTTCATTTCAATTGATCTCCATAATCCTAGGACCAGTTTTATCTTTAGAACTTATTTGACTATTAATCCTGTTTATTTTAGTTTTAATAAAGATGTTTCAAATGTTCTAGTTTTAGCTTTTATTCTTCTTTTTTTTTAAAGTTTGTTCTTAACTGGATTTGTAGGTCTGGAGCGTTTTTCCTTTTATCTTTTACTTTAAATTCTTATATCTGCAATCTTGTCTCATGACGGCTTAATATTTTATACTCTGATTGAACAATTAATTTTGCTTTATAGAATTTCTTTTTTTTTTTTAGGCCTCCGCCCCCCCCCCCCCCCCACCCCCCCCCCCCCCCCCCCCCCCCCCCCCCCCAATACTGATAAGCTATAATTTCTATATTAGCCTTATTAAGAGTTTGTCATTGTTCATCAAACTGTTTTTGAAGTTTTTCATATGTTTTTACACAGTTTTTAGAACAAGATTGTACCTTTGTGTCAGACCCTGAGGAGTTTGAAGTGTAGGTCATGAGAGCAAACTCAGTTGGTTCATCTTGAGCTATATAACTCCAGTCATATCCCAGTCCATCTTGGACAATCAAAGCATTGTCCTGAACAACCAATGCATCAGAGGTCTCCACTGGTATAGTTCTTCTGGTGTTGTCCATGCTCTTATACCCTGGATCTCCATTCCTGTTCCCTTGATTTCTTGGTGCTCTACACTCCCTTGCAAAATGGCCCCTTCTATGTCAGTTAAAGCATTCAACCTTAGTTTTATCAAAACCTACAGGTTATTTGCCGTTGAAGATTAACTTTCTTCTAGTCTGCTTATAAAATCGCTTAACTCTAGAAAGCATGGTTACCTGCCATTTAAGGTTCATTTCTTCCAAATCATCATGATCAATCTGCTCTAGGTCTTCATCATCCAGTTGTGGACTATTTGACTGATTACCAAAGAATGAGAACATTAGATCATTAATATATGATGATGAAGAGGCTTGTCCCTGAGAATTATGGTCTAATGCAGTAGAAACACCATTAGCAGTACTAACTCCATTACTGCTGCTAGTGTCTTCTGCTGAGAGAAAGGCCACATTCTAAGAGTTTAAAGATGATCCAGAGGAACCTTTGATATCAGCTTCAAACACTTTTAGGTTATTGTATAGATCATCAATATCCAAATCATCTATACCATCTTTGTTCCTCATAATCAAGGCTACATTATTCCATGATAAAGGTAGAGCTCTTAAAAATTTCTTATTTGCATCTTCATTAGAAACAGCTGTACCATGAACTTCTAGTAGGCTGATAAGTTTTTGAAACCTGTCATATGCTTTATCTAGGCCTTATGTGTCAGATACAGAAAAGTTTTCAAATTGTTGCTTCAAGACATTCTTCTACATCTTCTAAGATTCAACATTACCACCAAACCTACTCTTGATAGCAGCCCACAGAGACTTTGCATCCTTTATTCCATGGAACCTCAGTTGATACTCATCAGGAATAGCCAAAAGCATAATGCTTTTAGCTTTTCTTTCTTTTTGTCTTGCCAATATAGATTAAGCAGTCTTTGGTGGTACTTCAGTTTCAACACTATTCTTATCTTTTGTTGTTTGTACAGGTTCATCACCATTCATGATTACTTGCCATAAGCCATAATTTGTGTTTGTGAGGTACTGCTCCATCCTCATGCTCCAAAGGGTATATTCACCCTTTTTGAGCATAGGAAGTTTTACAGTAGATATCATTTGAGGAGATTCCACTGGTGCCATTTGTGGTGCAAGTTCTTCACCAGGCATCTTGTATTGTAGGTAGAGATCTGGATCTGAATGATTTCTTCTTATTCAGAGTTTCTCTACAAGCTTTGATACCACTTGTGAGTCCCAATGAATAGATCTTCTTAGCTTGTTAAAGCTTAGTTAACTTGGATAAATCCAAACTAACTATGTGAGAAACTATGATTATGAATACTACAAGTTATGCGGAATCTAACTTGTAATACTAAGAAGAACAATGTAAACAAAACTTTGAATATATATTGATTGCAAATATTCTGCCTAGGTTACAGAATAACTAACTATGAAAACTTGTGTATTGCATTTGAGATTGATATCTCTAACTATGTCGTAGGGTTCCTTTTATACACTAAGGAAAACCCTAATGGGCTTACAAAACACGTCAAGTGATCATGCATATCTATTCCTAATATAACTCACGCATATCACTTAAGCAGTACTAACTATATAACTAACAGTACTAACTATTATACTAACAGTACTAACTATAACTAGCAGTACTAACATACTTAGTCATTTTTCTTGAATAAGCTTGAGCAGTACAAAATTGTATTGATAGTACTAACTTCTGTGTTGACAGTACTAAGTATGTAGACATTTAATTCCCAACATGTAATCCGTTCATGACCTAGGAAATACTTACACAAATCATCACAAGTGTGACAAGGCAACATGATTAGGAGAAGCAATCTGATAAGTAATGCATGATTAAGTAAATAGATTTAATTATCATAAAGTTATCACCAGTAGATTAGATATTAGTTTAGTTAATAGTTAAACAAACCAACATCTCAAACCATAGATTTACTTGCTTTCTTATAAATATAAAAACACAAAAATAATCTTCTCTCAACCCCTTGAATTTTGTAGGACCGTGATCAAGCCTTCCCAACCTATTCCCCTAGAGAACGATAACAACCCCTGAGTCTTGCCTATACTACTACTACAACGGTTAGGTACTCTGCCTAGGGAGTTGTAAAACTTCTTGTTGAAGTCCTACGACGACCGCATCAGTCACTTAGCCTTTTGATCCCTTTCTTTGATAAGCCTTGGTTCATAAAATATCTTAAACCCTAGTTTGTCCCTATATAAAGCTTATTATACCTCACTTAGGTTATTCATTTCATTTCAACAAGCCACCAAGAGCTCTTATCTCTCCTCTCTTGGCCGCAGACAACAAACACACACACAAACATTCATTGTTTTGATTTTCTATCAAGATTCATCCATTCCAATCTCATTTCTAACTATATCTAAGGGTGTTCCAAGGGTTTGATCATTTATTTTCAAGGTTTTCTAAAGATATCAAGAGTTAGGGTTTGGTTTATCAAGTGGGTTTTACAAGATCATCTTGGGGTTTTTATAGATCTAAGGATTTTGGGTTAGATCTTGTGTGTTACTTGACTCATCTTCTTCTTGTAAGTGTTCTATTTCATCTATTGTGATTTCTTTATGGTTTTGAATCATTCTCAAGTTTCAAGGCTTATGTGTTTGTGGTTTTTGAAAATAAACAAGTTGAAACATAAACTAGTATTGTTTTATGGTTCTTTGATTTACAAAAGGTTTTGGTTGTGAGTATGAGTGAACATGAGTGTTGCAACAATAGAAATGATAGGATTAGGTTAGTATTGATTGTGGTTTTGATGGCGAAATATTGGTTGGTTTAGTAGTGAACGGGACTAGGTTAGAATATGCAATATTGTGAAGTTTGGATGAATTTTTGGGAGCATTTGTAAAAAATATGGTTGTTGATCCGATTTTGTTTTAAGGTTTTAGGCGACTTAAAAATGTTTTCATTAGTCAAGAAAGTAGTTTTTGAAGAGCTTATTTCGAATAGATAGATTTTCATATATCGAACACTAAAAGCGAATTTAAAACGGCCAAGTTATGACGAAATGAAGTTTGAAACGTATTTCGGCAAAACACTATAACAAGCTTGCTAAATTTTGAAAATGAAATGAGGTTTTCAGACACTTTCGGACATTTTTGAGGTTTTAAAACATTGGAGAAACATATAGAAACATTAGCGTATTGATTGGAAACATTAGAAATGTCATAAAGGAAATTATGGAATGCCGAATATTATAAAAGCGTAAGACTTCTAAAAATAGTAACTTTTGAGATAAGTCGTCGAGACGGATGTAAAAGTTAGGCGTTTAGGTATTGATAAAGCATTTTTGGAAATATGGATTTTACAAAATATAGGGGACGGTATTAACATCTTGAAACTTGGAACTTTCCTAAAATAGAAAGTTTCCTAAAATAGAAACTTTTAGTAAACCGTGGCGTATTTTAATCATGAAAATTTTGTCATCATAACGACACCATTTTTCTAACTAAGACACAAACACATATGGATGCCTTCTCGCTGTTAAGCGTTTCGCTTTTGGTTTCGTATATCATATCTTAGTCTTAAGACGTGTCATTCCTTTAGGTGACGACTAGGATTGTGTATCATCTTCCTCTTACGTGAATATCATTCGCTCATCGCTCTAAGGTGAGTTCATAGCCCTATGTTTTTTGATTTCAACTTTACTATTTTGGGGTGAGAAACATTGCTTGTTTTAAATTTTGGACACAAGTGTTTTCAGTTATCATTTCCTGTTTACGTGTTGCCTAAGTAGCGATTAGACCACTATCATGCCCGAACCATCATGAACCGTTAATTACTTTAGGGAACGACTGATTGGGTAAGTAAGCGTGAATGTTATAGATAGATCTATCTGGTACTAATTATCCCTATCCGGGTAAGCAAACACTTACTTGATTATGTGTCGATGAACGAACGAATATATATCATGTCGGAAACTCTTTGGGGTGTCTTGGTCAGACATCTGTAGGGCAGTATCATCACTTTGCATATTATATGTATCTCCTAATTTAGCATCGGTGTCATGAGCTTAGCGCAACGTAAATACTTTCATGTGATATTGTATCCGTTATAATAGTCACATCACTTTTAAAATATTGTGGTCCAACATTACATCAATTCAAACCTATGAATTCACCAACTTTATGTTGACTGTTTTAAGCATATTTTCTCAGGTGCTTAGCTGGATTGTTCTTGAAGTGCTATTTGATGTTGCATGCATTGCTGGGTGTCTTTCAAGAATGTTTATCTTAAACTTAATACTCGTTGTCTTAAAAACATGTTATGATTCCGATGCACTTTACTTAAGCTTCCGCTAAAACTATTTCATTTATGTCAAGAATATTGTAAGACTTATTTTGTTTTATCCAAAGCAACGAGTTATGTTTTATCAAACGTCCATATAGTGGTCGTTTACTTGATCTTGTGCGATGTATGCGATGACGTCACGCCTCCGGACACGTATTCCGTCCAGGCCCCGTTTGGGGGTGTGACAGAAAATGTGATTAAAATATCTATAACTTGTATAATGTGATCTTAAAGACTCATGTGTGAACTCCTGTCCTCGTATGGGATAAACATTTTTGGTTATCGATGCACATATGCAGGGGGGCATTTCTGAAAAGTAAAACCATCGAGGTACTAAATGTTTTGATTTATATCAAAGTACCTTGATCAATGTTTTCAAATGGTTTTAAGGCTGTGAACAATACCAAAAGACCGACCATGTATTTAATTAATTAGAGTTATAAGGTGGTTAGGTATAGGTGTTCGTTCCCATGATCCAGCCAGAACCAGAGGGATTTACCTAGGGACATTCCATTAGTTAAAATAGAAGTCCTTAGGTATGATACAAAAGGAGTAAAGTGAGAAAAGGGAATAATGCCGACTGAGGCAGAGCTAGCACTGCAACAAACCCAACAAGGTGTTAGCTATGACGTCTTTGTAAGCATTGAAGCGGTTGAAGAATGAAAAAGAAAAGTTATGATAAAGGGTAAAAAGAAATAAGCCATCCTTACACTTAGGCAGAAACCGGGTCAATACATATGCTATCAGAAACACTAAGCCGTTGTCTGGTATTGAAGATAGTCATCATGGACTTAGTGATACGATGCACAACCCTCCCTAGCCACTCAAGGTCTCTCAAAAGACTCCTATTTCATTTTTCACAGAGATTACATGCATTTATATCAACTCTCTCATTCCGAGTTAGTTAGTATTGAAAAGGTGGCAGTCTGCTCCAGCCTCCGATTACTAAAACCAAATGTGCACTATTGAGACTAGAGCAAAAAGAGATCATCCATAAATCTCACCAGGACACTATTCATCTATTTGTTTCACACCCCCCCCCCCCCCCCCCCCCCCCCCCCCCCCCCCCCCCCCCCCCCCCCCCCCCCCCCCCCCCCCCCCCCCCCCCCCCCCCCCCCCCCCCCCCCCCCCCCCCCCCCCCCCCCCCCCCCCCCCCCCCCCCCCCCCCCCCCCCACCCCCCCCCCCCCCCCCATAATGTAAAACAAAGTCGTAAAATTAGAGTCTACGCATTATCCTTGTGATATTACCAGAACTCAGAGTGATACTAAAAGTATTTACATTGACGAAGGAAAATCTTAGTTCCAGACCCAACATCATAACAAGCTCTGCGGTAGGTGACTTGTGAGATCCTATATGGATCGAACTTGTGACACTGATATCGATTTGGTCCAGACTATGAATTGACAAGTGATGGATTTCGAAATGCATAAAACTTTCGATGTGTCACAAAAACATTTTAGCAAGTGACACGTCGATTGTTTTTCAAATCAATTTTTATCTCAATCGGTGAGACTTTGTCTTACTGGTTCACTCATACAGTGTTGTCTGCTTTGAGACGCTCCAGTAATAAGAACGGCTAGTGCAGCTGCGAAACCCTGTCAAGGAGATTCTTTAGAATACTACCTGATCACAGGCAATATTTATACTGATCAACGAGGAACTGTGGTTATTGCAACCGTATTTGACGAAGTGACAAAGACACTTTCGTCCATACATGTTGATTATCACTAACCATTTCATGCAGGTAATCCCGATGGTAGCAGTAGTTAGATCAAGACAAGTCAAGATTCATAGCCACATGCTCATACTCGATCGACATATGTAAAGACATTATGAAAGCTCAAGTACATGTTTCAAGACTTCCGCTACTCTGATACCACACGTCCTTCTTGAAGCGACGAAGTGTTAAAGTTAAAGAACTTCAAGAAAGATGTTTTATTCAAGCTTTCAATCTCAAAAAAAGTATGAGCATATCGGTCTAAAAGTCACAAGTACACAAGATGGCGAAAATATCTCAAGATGATGATAAGAGATTATGCTTGGTTGATAATCTCAAAAAGTTCAAGTTTACTTACAAGTCAAGCTTAAGAAAACAAGCTCAAGCCTAAAGTCAAAGATCACTACAACATATCACAAGTTAATGATTGAAGTTTAAAGACTACGAGCTCAAGACTGAAGACAAGCATAGTATGCTAAGATTAGCCGTTTTGTAAAATGGAGTGACCTCCCTTAGGGGGAGATTCTTAGGAATACGAAAAGTATCGGTCACTTCCATAATATCGTAAGATAGGCTTGTAGTATAGTTTTTGGAACCTTGATAAGGTAGAAAGGCGAAGGTCCATTGATAGCCCATGCTAAAGCCCATGGCCGGCCATATATTGTCATATAACCAACCACCCCTCATGGAGAGCCATGAGGGGTATTTATACTAAGAACAAAAGCAAACTATCCCTAGTTTACATAAATGACCCCTACGTGGTACGTAGTGTCCAAGACTAGTCCAATTCACGTGTAAGACGTCAGCTTCACTAAAAAGTGAGGCTCACAACCTACAAAGGCTACCATCAGATACAGATGGCAGAATTAGATGAAGAGAAAATGGCCTTTCACACCAGCCAAGGGGTATATTGCTATACAAAAATGCCCTTCGGCCTCAAGAACAATGGCGTCACATACCAGCGGCTGGTGGACAAAGCTTTTAACAGCCAAGTGGGTCGGAACATAGAGGGGTATGTTGATGACTTGGTCATTAAAAGTTACACAGAAGCAGAGATGCTACGAGATGTTGATGAAACGTTCTGTACGTTACGAAAAATCAACATGAAGCTTAATTGAAAAAAATGTACGTTTGGGGCTGTAGAAGGCATGTTCTTAGGATACATGATTAGCCCAGAAGGGATAAAACCGTTCCCCAACAAAACAGAGGCTGTGTGGTAACTTCCGTCCCCACAGACAATCAAAGAGGTCCAGAGCCTCAATGGGAAGTTGGCCAGTCTAAATAGGTTCCTCTCCAAGTTAGCGGAAAAGTCCTTACCACTATTTAAAACTTTGAAGAAGTGCATTAAAAAGAGCGACTTTCATTGGACACTAGAAGCGGAACAAGCCTTCAAGCAACTAAAACAACACTTGTCAGAGCTACCCCTGCTGGTAGCACCCAAACCAAAGGAAGAGCTGATCGTATACTTGTCTGCCTCCTACGGAGCTGTTAGTGCCGTCCTGATGACTGAAAGAGGCACAGTTCAGACGCCAGTCTATTTCGTAAGCCGCGCATTGCAAGGCCCTGAACTAAACCATGCACCAATGGAAAAGCTAGTTTTGGCATTGGTGTTCGCAGCCAAGAGGTTACGAAGATATTTCCAAGCACACCCTATCGTGGTTATTATCGATCAACCCGTCAAACAAAAAAAATAATATCCGCCCGAAGCGGTCCCAGGCGATTACAAACTTGGAGTGTTATGTGATGGAACACACTATCATGTACCGTGCCAACGGGACAATGCGTTCTGAAAAGGACAGAATCTCCTAGCTGATTTCTTATCGAAGAAGCCAGGGACAAGAGGCACCACCAGATACGTTTTTTCTTCCGTCAGTGGTCAAAACACCTCAAGAGCCGTTGACATTATTCACAGACGGGTCGTCATGTATAGATGGGTCAGGCGCTGGCCTGATACTGACAAGCCGGATAGGAATGCATAGTTTTTACTACGCACTACGTTTCTTAGTTTACTGCTCTCAACAATGAGGCAGGACGTATGTAAGCACTAATAAGCTGGTTCCGGATGCTAGCACAAATAGGGGTGTCATAATCTACACATGAGTGCTATAGAGTTTTAAATTAGTGGAGCAAACTGCATACCTCTCCTACGCGCTACGGTTCTAGTTTACCGCCTCTAACAATGAGGCAGAGTATGAAGCACTAATAGCTGGTCTCCGGATAGCAGCATAAATGGGGGTGCACAATCTACACGTGAGTGTAGATTCTAAACTGGTAGCAAACCAAGTCCTAGGGACAAACAGAATAAGAAAGCGGACGCCCTAAGCAAAATTGCGTCAACCAGCTTTGCGCACTTATCAAAACAGGTCTTGGTCGAAGTACTTAAAGAGAAATCCATACAAGAGAAGGAAGTAGCGACAGTTGTCGAGGAAGAGGGACCAACATGGATGACACCGATAGTGGAGTACTTGAGAGATGAGACCCTTCCCGATGACAAGAAAGAGGCAAGCAAACTCCGTATCAAGGCTAGACAGTATGAATTGGTGGAGGAGGTTCTTTACAGGCGGTCATTCCTAACTTCGTGGCTAAGGTGTGTTGGACCACTCCAAGCAGATTATGTGATCAGAGAAATTCATGAGGGGTCGTGCAGCATGCATGCAGGACCACGGTCCGTGGTGGCCAAGGCCATGCGACTAGGGTATTATTGGCCAACCATGCATCGGGACGCACGAGAAATGATACGCGCATGTAACGATTGTCAAGTACATCGTCCCGTACCACGAAACCCGCAACAGCCGCTTACCCCCATCGCGGCCCCATGGCCATTCTACAAGTGGGGAATTGACATAGCTGGTCCCTTCCCGGAGGGACCAGGTGTGACAACCATGACTTGAGCAGGTTAGTCAAACTATTAGTGTTGACTTATGTATCTGTTGCAATGTATGGGTTATGTGTTATATGTGTTTATAAGTGTTTATGTGTGTTGTGTGGGATATGTGAGATTTGATAATCAATCCATTGAGCGTGATCGTCTCATTGGGATTGGATTTGTGTTGGATTTTGTGGAGTTCATTTCGTTCACTTTTAGTGACAAGGAAATGATTTTGGTGATTGAAGCGGTTTCGCGTTAATTGTGTAAGTAATTATACGTATATGTATTTTTGTGTTAGTAATATTAGGATAAGATTAGGTTCTAGTAGTTAGAATATGAAAGAAATGAAATTTCTATTTTTGGAAAGTTAGGGTTAATAAAAATAAAAAGTTATTTATTTTTAAAAGTCTAGTAAATTGCGTTTAAGCGAAAAGGTATGCGCAAGCAAGCTAAGGTTTTTATAAAAACTTAAGGTAATGTTAATAATTAAGTAATTAATAAATAAATAAATAAATAAAAAATATATAAATAAGGCCAATCGGCCGGTTTTAAGGAAAAGAAAGAAAAAATGAATTTTAATAGGAAACAAATACTA
>BQNB010013135.1:0-75744 GCA_026074375.1 Tanacetum coccineum | reverse complement strand
GAGTGAGTGGCTCACAAACATGAACCTAAGTGGCTCCCTTAGCCTCTAAACCTCAATAAGCTAGATTTGAGCTTATTGTCCTTTTAGCTTCCAAAATGTACAAAACACAACTCAAGTTGTCATTATTTGAATGAAAATTGATAAGTTTTGAGTAAATGAATGCTTAAAAACAGAATTTGACTAAAGTTGAGCTTATGAAAAGCAATAAGCTCAAATGAGCTTATTTAGAGCTTATTTGATAAAAATTGCTTAAAATTGAAAACGAAGAGCAAGGAAACTTGAAAACTGAAATGATATTACTAAAATGATTGAGTACAAGCTTAAAGAACAACAGTACAAGTAATGAAAGCTGAAAAAGAAAATGCTTGAAAGAAATGCTTAAAATTGAAGGAATTACAAAGCTGAAAATTAAAGACAAAAACAACTCACTAAAAACTAACTCATTTCTTCTGTCTTCCTCTTCTTTTATAACTGAGGCTTGTGTTTGTTGTGTGAGAGGGAGAGGGCAAACAAATCCTGGCCTTTAATCTTAGCCGTCCCTTTTGCTCGAAATTGGTGGGATTGCCACCATGGCATACTTTATGGGTTCTAGGGATAGTGGAGGGGGGAGAAAGGTTTGACCCATTGGGTGGTTTTGGGTTGCAGGGTAAAGATGGGTTTGTAAACCCGTGATTTGGGTTGTGTTCAAAAAGGGCGGGAAAGTAAGTTGTATGAAAAAAGAGAGTGACAGGGTAAAAGTTTCCCCGTTTGGCAAAAATGGCCCTCCATGGTGTTAGTTGTTATTGCACCCACGGTCCTTGTTGGGTTATAACTTTGGGGACTTGGCAAAACAAGTCCCCAAGAGTTATATAACTCTTTGCGGGATTCGTCCTTGGGTGGTACAAGTTAAAAGAGTTGGCAGCTATGGCCCTTGTGGTATAGCTTTGCCAATTTGGCAATTTGGCCCCTTCTTTTCTTTTTCTTCTTTTTTCTCTTATAAATATTAGTTTAGGGTTTGGCAATTTTAACCCTCACACTTATATTTCTTCACATGTGGACTTTTGGATTTGTCGGGGTTGACTTTGACTTTGACCAGTTGACTTTTCTGTTGACTTTTTGACTTGATTGTCTTTTCGGCTTCGATTTGGCTTTGTCTTTCACAGTCTTTTCCATTCCGAGTCCGGTTTTGTCGTTTTGGCTTTGTTTTTCGTCCTTTTCTTAGTTATCCGTTCCTGCACAATACAATTAGCAAAACAAGCATATATTTGGCATTTTAAGTCCGTTTTTGGTTATTTAAGCTCGTTTTTAAAGGTAAAAGGTATGTGTAATTAAGCACATACCATTCGTCTTCTTTAGCTTGTAGCTTGAAAGCAAGCTCTTTATCAAGACTGATTTGATCTTTCTTCTTCATTTTCACAGGTTCTTCTACCATAATCCCTTTGCCTTTGTTCTGTGCCTTGACCTGTGATGGTTGTTTAGAAGAGACTGTTGGTGTAGTTGCTTTCTCCTCTTCATGAATAACAAGCCCTTTAGCCTTGGGTCTTGTGCTAGCAGCTGTAACTGTTGTAGCAGCAGTTGTTGTTGTTGTAAGTGTTGGTGTTGTTGTTATTGATTCACTTGGATCTTCTACAACATTGGCTTTTTCCTAAACTTTTGCACTTTTCAAAGCTGCAAGTGCTTGAGCCAAAGTAATTTCATCAACACTTTAATTCACATCTTTAATAGTAACTTCTGGTTCTGCTAACACCTCGTCATCATCAAGAACACCTGTATCAAACATTTCTTCATCACCATACCTCCCCTGAGTTTCATGAACCAATGTAATCTATGCATCTTTATTAATATCATCAATTTTCCTCCCCTGTTTGGATGCATCCTCCTGAGCACCCAAACTAGCTTCATCAAAGGAAATCACTCCTGCCGATCTACCAACCTTGTATATTCTTTTGAGCTTGTGAGTTCTTGACCCTCCTTTCTTCTCTAACTTCTTGACTCTTAGTTTCAAACTTGTAATCTCCCGAGCTTGAGCAGTCTTTGTATTCTCTAGGCCAAGGACTCTTTGATGCATTTGGTAATCCATCAATTCATTGAGTTTTAGTCTATCCTCATCACTTTAAGGTGTGTTAACTCTTGCGAGCAGTGAATCATTGGATGTTTTAGACACATTCTCAAACTTAGTTCGAGCAATTGTGTCCCCTATGGTTTCTTGGCACTTGGGACCACTACTTGAACCAATTCCCTAGGGATTAGGTTCATTAAGTGTTGCCTTAGATCGGGTCTTATCTATGTTACCACTGTCCTGCTCTGTTTCTAAGCTAGAAGCAGTAGTGGCAACCCTCACCAAATTGTCATCCATCTTCTCATTGACAGTCTCATCTGCAACATTGGTTGTAGGACCACTAGGCTGAGGTACCTCAGTTTCCTTTCTCTTTGGCCTTCTTGATCTTTGTTTCTTTTGGGGTTGAGATGTTGATGGTTGAATAATGGTGGGTGTGTGTTGGAGATCAGTGGGCATTGCTAAACCTTCACCCTGTTCTTGTGGAGCTTGTACCATCATTGTAGGAAATAAGGGTGTGTCCCTTCTAGAAAAGCCTTTCCCTACCCTTCTCATGTTTCTAAAAATCTTCTTAGTGTGAGAGGGTGTAACATAAATCCTTTTAGGATTTGACATTCCTTCAAGTTGTTTCTCTAAAAATACTTACACAAACCTTAGATACATCAAATATTTAACAGACACATTCTCTAAGTTCTTCACCATACTTTCAAATATGTACTTTAAAAAGTTGAACTTTTAGTTTGTAGCTAGGCAGATAATTACAGAAGCCATAGTGCTACTAAATTCATTCCATGCAGTAGTCTTAGCACTTAGGCATTGCAAAATGGTATGAATAAGGAATTTCCATTGAGGAGAAAATAATGCCTTATAGAATGTAAGCTTCTGTGAAAGTTTTTCATACCCTATTCTTGTAAGTTCATAAAAAATGGTAGCATTTGGCAAGCAATCCGTACCTTCCTCATCATTTAGTTGAAGGTCACGTCTAACAGATGTTTCTGTAACGATGATCTTTTTCCCATCCACTAGGGCTTGTAACTGTACTTCCCCATTGACAGTTTTCACCTTGGCAGTAGCCAGGAATTGTTCAATGCACGAAGTATAGATAGTGGGATTGATCGTTAGTGCATATCTTATAGGGTTTGCATTCAGAAAATCAACTATCTGCTCAAACCCTTCACTTTCAGTGGGTTTAGACAAAAACGCGACCAAATTGTAAGTATCAGCAAACTGTAGGGTCATCATTATGTTAGGTTTTAATTATGAATGATGAAATTAAGTTAGGGTTTGTGATTAGAGAGAATATGATTGAATGAAATTGATTAAATGAGTGAATAAAACCCTTAATTGAAGTATTTATGAAAATACCCTCAACAGCATTAACGTTCACCAGTAGTTGTAAGTTATGCCTAGCATCATTAACCTTCAACATCAGTAGTAAGTTTATGCCTAGCAGCATTAACTTTCAACAACAGTAGTAAGTTATGCCTAGCAGCATTAACTTTCAACAGCAGTAGTAAGTTAGGCCTAGCAGCATTAACTTTTAATTCCAGTCCAAACACTCTCTGTTTTTAATATATTCAACTCTCTTTCTGTTTTTCAACTCACAACTTCTCTCAATTTTTTTTCTCATCAAATCACTCTGTCTATTTTTAGTTCATACAACTATCTTTTTGTTTTTCAACTTACCACTTCTCTCAATTCTTTTACTCACCAAATCACTCTATCTGTTTTTAACACATCTCTCTTTTTGTTTTTATTCTCACCAACTCTCTCAATTCTTTTTCTCACAATTTTCACAATGTTAATTATAACAGCAGTATTAAGTATAACTAACAGCATTAACTTAGCAGTATTAAGTATAACTAGCAGCACTAATTATACTTAACAGCAGAAACTTTTAATGTCATGAATAAGAGTACTAATTTATACAAAACTCTACAAAAACATAAGGAGATAAAATATTTTAAGGATTTAGCATTCCAATACTAGCAATCAAATATTGAAATCTACTTACATCAAAAGTTTTATAAGTAAATCTGCTACATTCTTGTCAGCATGGATTTTAACCATATGAATCAACTTCTTTTCATTGAAATCTCTAATAAAGTGATGTCTAATCTCTATATCCTTTGTTTTTGAATAAAAAACATGATTTTTAATTATGCAAATAGTACTATTATTGTCAATAAAGATATTGGTATGCATAAAATTGTACCCATAATCAGATAGTTGATCCTGAATCTAAAGCACTTGTCCACAGCAACTTGAAGCAGCCACATATTCAGCTTCTGTTGTGGAATTTGCAACCATAGTCTGTTTCTTGCACTGCCATGATATTAATCTACATCCAAGGAATTGACAACCTCCTGTTGTAGATTTCCTATCCAAGCTTGCTCCAGCATAATCACTATCAGTGTATGCTACCAAATTAAAAGGAGAATCTTTTGGATACCAAAAGCCCAAATTTTAGTTGACCTTTTAAGTACCTAAAGATCCTTTTTACAACATGAAGATGTGAAACCTTTGGGTTGACTTGGTATCTTACACAGGCATACATTACAAACATAATATCAGGTCTTGAAGAAGTAAGATACATCAATGAACCAATCATTGATCTGTATAAATGAACATCCACTTCTTCACCATCTTCATCCTTGAGCAAAAGCTTTTGAGTTTCCATAGGTGTGCTTGCTGTCTTGACATCAGTAAAACCAAATTTCTTCAAAATCTCAGTCACCTACTTGTCTTTGTCATTCTTCTTGTTTGAGGTGCTGAAATCAAGTCTCCAATAATTTGTTCAACTGGATGATCTTTGTGTACTCTTGTAGTTGGAATAGGACTGATAGGCATAAATGCATCCAAATTGTTCATGTCAGCCTCTACACCAACATCTTTATCATTATCTGAATAGACAATATCTTCTAAAGCAGGCATATTTGGTTCATCTAGAAGTTCAATTCTTGATTTTCTACCAACAGCATTAACTTCATTTGTGCTAGAAGCATTAACATTGTTAGTGATATTAACACTAGCATCCTTCTCTTGATCATCTCTTTTATAACACCCCGTGTTTTAGGGTCATTGACGACGTCAATAAATTCACAAGTTATTTTTAGGGTTTTACGCGTTTACTTTTAAATCGTAATAGTTAAGTTAAATTGCGTAAGTTAAAAATTGGTGGACAGCAGTCACTCATGGTCTGGCAGATTGTAATCTTTTCAGGGTTACTGTCTCCATTCTAGCTTTACTACATCAATCACATGCTTTTGGTACATGCATAACCATTAGGATGATTTCCTACAAAACTGGCTTCTAATTCATTGGACTTTGTTAGTGCATCAGTATTCAAAAGCCAATTTGGTCCAAACTTCTTGATAATATTAAGTGTCATTTCTCACTAACATGGACATTGCAGGTTCTCTTTCTCTATCCCTAGTTCTATGTTGATTACTCTCTAATTGCTTTACTATTGATTGAGTACTAACAAAGAATCCTTCATCAGCCTTACCATCAAACTTGCCTAAGTGATCTATGGTATTAAGAATTGTAACATGACACCCAAATGTTCTCATAAAGCCTAAAGCTGGTTTTCTACTAATTCGTCAATAATATATGTATATAATATATAAGAAAACACCCAACCAATTACCTTTACATAAGGAATGGTCAAAAGTTCACCAAAATAAAATATATATGTAGCCGGAAGTGTGATTTCCCGGGTCGTTTTGTCCCAACGAGGCTTAAATGGAAAATTAAATGACGGATTGATGATTGATGTTTGAATAGGACAAGGTTATGACGGGTTTTCTATTTCTACCAATTAAATATACAAAAACGATTAAATAAAACCTAAAATGAAAGCTAAATAACTTAAATCCTAAAACGGGCACGAAAAACGAGGGCTAAAAACCTAAATTTTGCAAATTAAACCCTAAAATAAATTTGAAAGCTAAAATAGATTCTAAATCACAAATAACGAGGTTTAAAAAAAACTAGACTAAAAACGGAGGTCGTTTGACCCAAAAACGACTCAAGACAAGAACGGGAACGAATCCTGTTCTTTAAAAAGTAAATTTTTGAAAAATTAGTCCTACAGAAACTTTTTTATTTTTCCTACAAAATATATGAAAAAAGAAAATTTTAAAAAAAAGATTTATATTTTTCTGATTAATATTTTATTTTTTATGATTTTTTAAAGTTTAAAAAGAAAATAAATTATAAAAAATACTAAGAGTTTATAAAAAATTCCGAAAATTTTACACAAATTAGTTTGAAGGTTGTTGGTCCTAAGAAAAATAAATGGACTCACTCAGCTTATCAAATAAGCCGAGAAATAAGCTCTATCAGCTTATTAGGCTTATGGGCCAAAACACCTTTATATACCAAGGTGCCCAAGGGTCTAACAGAAAAGACCCAAGGGCACAGCGGTAGGGGTGTTTGTAGAAAAGAGGGTTGTGATGTTTTTGGTAGAGGATCGGAGGTTCGAGTCTTCTTGCATCACCCCCGACTTTTCCTACTTTCCCCTTGTTATTTTTTTTCTTGAAAAAATTTTTTTAAACAAACTTAAAAAGGGCTTATAAATAAGTAAATTTTTGTAACTACAAGTTTTTACAACAAGCTATATAAAATAAGCTGGAAAAACGGGCTTTAAAGTTGGACAGATAAGGGCTTATTAGTAAGTGTACATTTTTTTACTAAGACTTAGAATTTTCTAACTAAATAAGCTCAAATAAGCCACAACTAAACTAATGGGGCCAAGATTACTTAAGACCAACCTAATAAGCACAAATGAAAAGCTTAAAGTTAAAAACAACAAAGAGAAAAATGATAATATGCCAATGGGCTTTATACTGTTTTGCAAACAGTTGAGAACAGGACTTTTTGGGGGCTTAAATTTAAGCCCCCTTAAGTGTTTTTGAGGAACAAGTGGGGCCCCACAGCCTTGGACAATTGCCAATATGCTATCAATAAGCCCCTAAAGACACTTATTGCTTTGAAATTAATATGGCCTCAAATAAGCACCTAAAACTGACAGAGCTAAAAAGAAAGAGCTAAGGACAAAAATGGCTTCTTTTTTTTTGATATTTTGGACTTAAAAAGCTATAAAAATGCAAGTAAGCTAAAAAGAGGACTTAACTACCACTAATAAGCTAATGAGGGATAATATTAATGCATAATAAAGAAAGAAAAATAAGCTTAAACAACCTGGAATAAGCTGCTGTCCTACAAGGGTCAAAAACAGCCAAAAGCTCACTTTTGGCTTAAAAATAAGCCACCTAAAGGTGACTTTAAGGGCTGAGCTTTTGGGGGCTTATTGGAGAGCTTATAGGCTTTCTAAAAAATGCTAAAAATCTTAGCTTTTCACCTTAAATAAGCCAAGAAAAGGGTGTGCCAATTGGCTGTTTTGCACCAGGGCAGTTTTCCAAAGAGATTTTGTGAAAAAGTTAGCTTAAAAATAAGCACCCTAATAAGCTCAAAACTAAAAAGTAATGAGAAACATTTTAAAAGTAGCTTAAAATGAACTTGTGCATAAAGATTCAAGGTCTAAAAACAGATTAAGCAATCTAATAAGTGCACTTGAATATGGGCATTTTTGACTTTTTGAAAGACATAAAACTTGTTGACAGATTTTAATGAAAATACAAAGAGACCACAATTGGTCTTGACTATTGATCTTTGACACTCCAAAAATGACACATTTTTAAACACCAACAACTCAGGTTTACAGGAGCTTATCCCAATTAGCTCTTTGAGTTTCTTTTATAATCCAACAGATTTGGAGGAACAATTGAGTAAACTTGGGAAAAACGAATCTTTTGTGACTGAAAACTATTGAAAACATACTTACAAGAGGCTTATCACCGATGCTAATCAAAGTTGACCACTATGACCACAACCCTATTTTCACCTTATCATTTTTTGACATTTTGGGCTTAAACCCATACACCCCTTACGACACTTCAAAAGGTATTTTTTTTAACTGATTTTCAAGGTGATTAAGGCAATGGGTTCTAAGTAAGTCTTAATACATGATAAACAAACATGAATAAGCATATTGAAAGAGAAAATAAGCACAAATAAGCTAAAAATAAGAAAATGCAGAAAATAAGCTTAAATGAAAGAAAATGACTTACAAACCCCTTTTTGTTCTAAACAAGGGTGTCAATGCTCATTAGAGCTTAATCAACAAAGCTCTAACTTGTGTTTAACAAGCTAGGTGAGTCCATAAAGCCCCATTCAATATCCGGCTTATCATCCAAAAAGTATAAGTGTGTAAATTTTGGCGGAGGTTTTCTAGACTTTTGTACTTTCTACTTAACTTTTTAAGTTACTTAATGAAGAAAACTTATAAATAAGCTATTCTAGAGCTTTTTAGCCTTACTTTAACACAATTTAACAACTTAACACTTGTAATTTTAAAAATTGAAATTTACCTTAAATACCTCAAACCTTCATTAAACTTTAAAATTGATACAATGCTGAAAGAAAAAGTTTAATAAGCTGAAAATAAGTAAAGTGACTTAATGAAAATTACAAGTAAACTAAGATTAAGCTCATCCCTTTTAAGGCTTACACTTGGCCCTATTTATACAAAAAAAACGAGCTAGGTCTTGGTCTTCAAAGTGTGTTTCTTCATAGAGACAAAAACAAAGTGTGTTACTTGTGTGAGGTGAATCAAAAGCAATCTCAACCTTTAATTTTCATTGTGCTTCTTTTTTATCAATCTAAACCATCGAATTGGTTCTTGGGCAATGGGGGATTGCCAAGTTGGCACTTTTGTAGCTGGGAAAGTTTAGTGGAGGAGGGGGTGATGTTTATCCATGGTGTTGAAGGGTTGCGGGGTAAAAGAGGGGGAGAAAACCCGTGATGTTGTGTTGGGGTTTGAAAAGGGCGGGAAAAACTATTTTGGGTTTAACAGGAAAGGGTTTGGGGTGATGGCAAAATTGGTCCCCCGAAGTTATAAGGTTTGTTGCACATTTCGTCCTTGATGGATGTTAACAGTTTGGGGACTTGGCAAGTTTAGTCCCCAAACGTGTTATGAGTAATTGCATGCATAGTCCTTTGGGTGATACAAGGTTGAGGGTTTGGCAGAAATGCCCCCTCAACCTTATAACTCTTATTGCAAAAATAGTCCATGTGGTAAAACAAGTTTGGGACATTGGCAGGAATGCCCCCTCACTTGTTATTTCAAGTAAATTGCAAAATCAGCCCTTGGTATTTAATTCTTTAATAACTATAACTTGGGGAAATTGGCATATTTCAGTACTCCTAAGTTATATTTCGTTGACTTTGAATTCCTCGTGACTTTCCATATTGTAGGGATTGACTTTTGACTTTTGCTGTTCTACTATTCCGTGTCTTTTTGACTTGATTGACTTTTTGGCTTCGATTCGTCTTCACACACTTTTCCATTCCGTGCTCGGTTTTGTCGTTTTTGGCTTTATTTTTCGTCCTTTTGTAAATATCCGTTTCCTGCACAACACAAATGCAAAACAAACATATATTTGGCAATTTCTGTCTGTTTTTGTCATTTAAGTCCGTTTTTTAATGGAAAAAGGTAATCTTGTAATTATAGCACCATACTATAAGCCCCCCATACTAAGGTATTGCCGGGTCCCTCACGCAATGTTATGAGTAAAATTTACAAAACTAAGAATCTCAATCCCCCTCGACTAATAACCTCGAAAAGTAGCTAAGTGTTCGTCAAGGGGAACTAAAGAATCAATAGCTTCGACAAGTCCCGTTTTCTCCATTCTTTATATGTACACTAACTAGCCCTAATATTTTTTGGATTTCTCCATTTTTTCTTTTTTTTACTACCTGTTTGACTTCATTTATTTATCAAACATTTAGGATAATAGAATGAGAAAAGCCGCCAATAGAATTGATTACGGTATGTATTCGTATGGAAAAAAATTATCGTCCCCAGATTATTTCACTAGTTTCCAAACTAAGCGTAAAAAACGAAATCACCGTTTAAGTACAAGTAAAGTGCTAACACTACTATATAAACTATGACTTATCAATTTTTTTTTTTAGCTCCCAACAATTATTCAATTAGTGTGTTGTGCTTAATTTTAAGTGACCTTTGAGAAGTGACAATTTAGAAAGTAGTACAGTTTATGTGTATAACGATATTTCTGAAGAAATCTGGGGAAAAGACTAGATCACCCACCAACCAGCATATTCTCGATAGATCCCAGCCGAGTTCGACTCTAGGGTTATCAGTTGTGAGAAGACCCAACAGGAGAATGTTCGCAATGTAAATAGCGGGATACTCCATCTTTTCGGCGAATTTTTAGATTTACCGCTAAAATAAACAAACACTACTCCAAAGCACGCAAACATCAAAAATTTAATGATCTCATTGGTGAGACTATTCCATGTAGTGACCTTTCTTCTCGGAACGTCCCAGCTTTATCAGCTAAGTGCCCAGGTTTTTTGTCCACCCCCATGGAGAATACTTAATCGAAATAATCTACCGACGGCAACCAACAACTTTTGGAAGTCATAAAGCAGGTTATTCTTAGTCAAAATTATACTTGGTTTAGAAAAAGAAATCTTAACCCATTAAATTATCATTTATTGATACTATACTACACTAACGTCTCAATTTACATGACTAAAACATCGGCACGGCCTCCGACAAGATGTAGTGACTTAGTCTGACGACGGCTTTTATTTGATACAAAACTATGAATATATTATCTCACTATGGCCTTGTTTTGAGATTTGCAACATCGATTGTGCAGCCACGGCAAGATGCAGAGTAAACCTTTATCAGCCCAACAGTTTTTATTATTATTATTATTTTTTTTTATTTTTTTTTTTTTTTATTTTTTTTTTTTTATATTTTCACTTATAGAGAAATATTTCGTTTTAGAGACTCATGTTATTAAAGTGAACTAAAATGAATATTTTGTTTCCGAAAGGCTTCTTTTTAGAAAATGTCGGTTTAAAGTTAAAGCAAAATTAAGCACGTTTATTAGTCAGGTTAAGAGCTTCTGGGAGAAAAAGCGACAAGTTACACCTATAAGCTTTTAAGATTTCCAAATAATCCTTGCTTAGCATCCTACTTGTAAACAACACTATCATTTCTCGTTCTTCGCAAATTTAAAATCCCTAATAAAAGGATCCCTGGAATGCTTTAAGCCTAATAAACTGTCGTTTATTTAAATGGTTAAGGAAACAAAGCTAGGGTCAACACGCTTCCGATCGACGTCAAAATTTATTCTCATTCTACCCATTGGGAAAGTCAAAACTGTGAAAAAACACTTATTTTATTTTTGAAAATTTTTAAAATTTTTTTTTGAAATTTTGGTGGTAAAAACGGGATTACGTGACAACAACGACTGCATGCAAAAATCAAATCGAAGATCCCCCCCATACTAGAACTAAACATCGTCCTCGATGTTTTAAAAGGGGTACCTACGTAAATCTAAGGCCGTTTATGAAGTGTGCCAAAAGATAAAACGTTAGTCGATTAGATTTGGATACTGGATTACCCCAAAAAGAAGCTGAGAATGTGAGAAACTCTTATGGATGAAGGGTTGTAAAACTGCGAGCACGAGAGTCTTCACAATCCGGGAAATCCTGGACATACAACACAAAACACACAAAACACGGACAAAACACGGGTAATGGAAGATGTAAGCCTCCTCACACAAAAACACTTATTCATTACTACTACTGATACTGATAAGCATGGGAGGTTGCTCAACACGGATGCGTTTGGTGTAAGGTCGCCTATGCTTGGAACCGCCCCGAATTTATTGGTCCATGGGGAACGTCTGGAGATCCGGGACTACCAATTGTGGTATGTCCCTCCAAAGTTTGTGCTTCAACGATGACCATTCCCATTGACAGTGTGGCCCAGAGTTTGGGATAACTCGACAGTGCCATATGGAAAAACTTGGGTCCACAGAGGTATGAGTTCCACTCCATCGGGGATTAAGCTCTCCTGAGAAAATCTCAATCTAGAGTTAAAGAGGAGGACTCGATCACCGACGTTGAAAACGCGATTTTTGATCTTGGAGTCATGGATTCTCTTTGTTTTCTCCTTGTAAATTAAAGAGTTTTCATAGGCATGATCACGAAGTTCATTAAGTTCGTTGAGCTGAACTTTTCTGTGATCACCCGCGGTTTTGATATCAAAGTTTGTATGCTTAAGGGCCTAGTAAGCTTTGTGCTCCAACTCAATCGGTAGATGACATGCCTTTCCATATACAAGCTTGTACGGAGTACACCCGATGGGTGTTTTGTAAGCTGTACGGAAGGCCCTAAAGTGCGGGTCATCTACGTTTGTCAGATACCAAGAGGCCACGGTTTTTCGCCCACGGTTTCCTTTCAAGAATTCTTTTTCAAACCTTGATTGGATACCTAACTTGTCCACTATTTTGTGGATGATACGCGGTGGAGAGAGATGTGTGCACTCCGTATTTAAGCATGACCTTTGAAAATTGGTCTTTAGCAAAAATGGGTTCGCGATCACTTATGATTGCACGAGGGGCACCAAATCTGGAGAAGAGAGTCTTAAGAAATTTGCAAACAACTCGGCCATCATTGGTGGGGAGCGCTTTCGCTTTAACCTATTTTGATAAGTAATCGACTGCCACGAGTATATATTTGTTCCCTCTTAAAGACGGGAACGGCCCCATAAAATCAATGCCCCAAATGTCAAAGATTTCACAAAATTTGATAGAGTTTTGTGGTATCTCATCACGTTGCGAAATTTTGCCTTGACGTTGACAAATGTCAATCAGAGTGACAAAGTCATTGGGCATTCCTTGGTAGATCGTGGTGGGCCAATAAAATCCCAAATCAAAGACCCTTATTTTTTTTTTAGCGGTTGTAATAGGCACACGTAGAAGTCCACTGGTGGGTCCACTATGGCAAAAGCTTTAAGAATGTAAAAGCTTATTTGCCCCAAACACTACGCCTTAATTTACTTGGTCAGCCACAGTTCTTGTTAGAAAGGGTCAGCCCAGAAGTAATGTTTGACATCTTTAAAAAACTTGTTTTTCTGTTGGGATGACATTCTCTTGACAATGAAATTCCCCGCATGGTAGTTTGCAAAGTCGGCAAACCATGGGGTACTATCATCACGAAGAGCAACCGATCCAAGAGTTTCGAGTGGAAATGTTTCTGTGATTTCCTTGTTCTCTAACTCATTTTGGTAAGGGTTCTCAAGTCTGGAGAGATGGTCGGCGGCTAGATTTTCTGCTCCTTTTTTTGTCTAGGATCTCAACATCGAATTCTTAGAGCAAAAGGATACACTGAATTGTGGGCCTTTGCTATGAATGTTAATATGATGTTAGAATGGTTGTATAACTCTTGTACACACTTGGTTAAGTATAACATGTTTATGAACAAATTAGGGTTTTAAAAGATTTACTTAATAAATTACAAGTGAAAATGGTAAAATAACATGTTAATCTTGTTATCTTGGACTCTCTTGAACAAAACATGACCTAATGGACCTAATATATGTAAGACATAAGATATTAAGGGTTCTAAAGGGTTTGTAACAAAGTGGTAAAGCTAAAAAGTCCTAAAAACAAGTTTTAAACACATTTTGGAAAATAATATCTTAGGGGCTGTTTTGTAATTCAAAATTTACATATATGTTTTATGATTTTATAAAATACTACATGTCACAAGGATCGAGGGGTCATAAAGAACTCGAAAAACCGATTAATAACGAAGAAGATACGCCATTTACAAGTTTACGATAGTTAATACTTTTATAAAACAATTTTTATAAAAAGTACTATTCACCACAGAAACTTATACTTTATAAACATCAATAATATGATAAAACTTTCAATTACGAGAACGTGTTCGAAAGAATCGCTAAAAACGGAGCTATAACGAATAAGATACGGCTAAAACGGGTTTTACGTTAATTAAAAGTATAAAAATGATTTTATAGCTGTTATGAACAGTAAAACACTATTCATTACAGAATCTCAAAAACCTAAAAATGTGATTTTATGATCACTCGTCTTAATACGAAAGCGTGGGCGTAAGAAACGCGAGAAACAGGCTTAAAACGACAAAGTTATGTCATTTTTGCTAAAAGGGCGTAATTATAAACATTTTTACTTTATAAATACGATTTCACGTAAACGATTAGATGGTGATATAGCTATATATAATATATATGTTATTAGTTATTGAAGTGCTATATTACTAGGGAATTTCATAATGAGGCTTCTTCGGATGGCGTATTGACGAGTTGTTGGATTTACGATTTAAAGTATCCTAACTCCTCGTACGTCATGTCATGACCTCTTCAATTATGATAGCCCGAACGATAGTACGATGATAACTATATAGGATTATATATACAGTTGTTTTTAGACAACGTACTTGAATACTGACTCAACCTATATTAACTAGGTTGCATTCGGGCGTTAGCATAACGCGTGCTTGATATACTGATATTAGCTCACTCGGAAGGTGAGTTCATAACCCCACGTTTTTACAATGATTGTTTTATATGTTTTGGGGTGAGAAAATGCTTGATTATAAATAATTTACTTGGTTTATTTAACAAAGTTGATTTTATCACTTCTTTTAACCTTGTCTGATGCGATAGAGATACAATAACTTTGTTTACTTTTTGGACGTAAACACATCCTTGACTTTTACTCGAATAATAAACGGATTAGCATAGGTTTCATTAACTGTAAATCACTTGGAGGTGACCGCGAATGTTTTCAATATATATCTATTAGGGATTGACAACCCCTTTTTGGGTGATTAGCTCTCAACTATTTTCGAGATTCTCCGAACTAACGAACGTTATACCATGTCGGATATGAATGGATTGGTGTCTACACGACCAACAACTATATACTAATGAACATTTACCGTGCCTTGAATAAAGTGGCATACTTACAAGTCTACGTCGCAGTTTCCATGAACTTAGAGAAATCGTAAGTCATTGTTTATACACACATGAATATTTATGTTGCATACTAGGCAATATAAGATACTTGAAAGTTATTGGGATATTGTGCTCATTATAATATCTACTTGAAAGTTATTGGGATATTGTGCTCATTATAATATCTACTTGAAACATTTTTGGATATTGTGTTCATTATAATATCTACTTGAAACATTTTGGGATATCGTGTTCATTACAATATATACTTGAAACATTTTGGGATTTTATATAAGGAAACCTATATATGTAGGTTTATGCGTTGCAAGTCTTGTATGGGCGAAACTTGTAACACAGTAAACCTATATATATAGTTTTGGGATTTACATTCATACTTACAAAAACCTATGAACTCACCAACTTTAATGTTGACCACCTATTAAGCATGTTTTTCTTCATGGTGAAATAGATATTATGACATACTTGAAGTGCATTGGAGTCCAAATTTTACAATATTTCTTTTCAGAAATGACTCAGTTAGAGGGCGTTCTCGATCCTGACTTGTGCAAAGGGATCATGAAAGTAGAACGCCCCGGAAATACAATCCCTGCCGACCACAATTTTGGGGTGTTACATCTTTCATCCTCATTACTTGGATCACCACCTTCTTTTCTTAGTTCTTTAGTAACCTTCTTTTCATTATCTCTTGAAAGTTTGAATCCAGTATCAGGAGAACTCTTTGAACTTTGAGAGAATGGTGGATCAGCAGTCCACAATGGTAGCAGAATGTAATCTTTGCCAGGTACTGTCTACCATTTATCTTTACCCCTACCTCATCGCATGCTTTGTACAGCATAACCATTATACGATTTCCTACAACAATTAACCTGGCTTTATAATTTATTGACTTTGTTAGTGCATCAATATCAAAAAGCCAATATTGGGTCCACTTCTTGCCAATATTAGGTTATTCTCAACTAAACTGGACATGCAAGGGTCCTCTCAACTATCCTAGTTTCTACGTTGAATACTCTAAATGCTTTACTATTGATTGAGTACCTAACAAAGAATCCTTCATCAGCCTTACCATTAAACTTTCATAAGTGATCTATGGTATTAAGAATTATAACAGGGAACACCCAATAGTCTCATAAAGCCTACAGCTCCGTTTTTCTACCAAGAAAAAGAGTTCTATAAGGGGTCCTTGTTTTGAGCATAGTTACTAAAACCCTATTTTTGCACATAACAATAGTATTAACTGCTTTAGTCCAAAAAGTAGTAGGTTGCATAGAATCAGCTAAGCATTGTCCTAAGCAGCCTGTTCCCCAAATTTATGTTACTATTTTTTCCTCTTAGCTACTACATTTTATTGAGGAGTTCTAACTACACTAAATTCTCTCTTAATACCTTTTCTCTAACAAAACTGATTCATCTCCTTATTCTTAAACTCAGTTCCATTGTCACACCTAATTACCTTAACCCTTTGATCTATTAGATTTTCTACTCTAGTTATAAAGGACTTAAGTATGCCACTAGTCTCATCTTTAAACTAGAATAAAACACCTACTAAACCTACTGTAATCATCTTTTGACAACTAGACAATACATATATTTTCATAAGATTTTTACAAATGTTAGACCAAACAAATCCATGTGTAACATATGCAAAGGTTGGCTGATTGAACTTACTGTTTTGGACTTACAAGAAGCTCTATGTTGCTTTCCCTTTTGACAAGCAACACAAGTTTGATTATTTTCAAAAAGTTTTGAAGGTAAACCTCTTGCAAGATTTCCCTTAACCAGTTTATTGATAGTTTTGAAATGTATGTGTCCAAGCCTCCTATGCTAAAGTTCAGATTCATCAGATGTGGCTTTTGCAAAGAGACAAGTTAGACCTCCTTTAGGAACAATATTCTTTAAATCAACACTATACATCTTGTTCTTTCTAGGAATTTAAGTAAAATTTAACTTTCATCAGTTAACTTAAAGTTTGGAGATAAAACAATACATTCAGTGTCATTAAAGAGAACACTATTCTTTTTGTCACACATTTGTGAGACACTAAAGAGGTTAAACTTTAATTCTCTTACAAAATACACATTCTCAAAATCTAAATTACCAGTTTTGATTGTACCTCTGCCTGTGATTTTCCCTCCTTTGGGGTTACTAACAAAGGTAACATATCCTCCATCAATCTCTTTATAGTTTGTAAGATAGGACATGCTCCCTGTCATGTGCCTTAAGCATCCACTATCAATCACTCCTTTATCCTGTAAATCTATTTGTGGATTGCCCTATTACACATAGTTAAGAAAATTAGTTCCTTTTGGGACCCAGTCATCACTGACTTGGATCGCCTTGTGCATCAACAAAATTAAACTTTTACAGGTGATTGATTGCACTGTTTTGTGTTTAAGAAACATGTCAAAAACTTTGTTCTTTGTTTCCCAAACAACAATCGAGGGCCTTAACAAACATTAAACATTATTTCCCATTACACATTAAATACCTGCTTTTGGCCTAGCAGTATTAACTACATCTTTTGGCCTCGCAGTATTAAATTTTTTATCCTTAAACAGTATTAACCCTCCTGATTACATTTAATGTTTTTAAATGATGTATTCTATAATGGGCTACTTAAACAGTTGAATGTACTGATTTGGAAAGATTTGTCATTGGTCTAGCAGCATTCACTGTTGTTTTTGAGTGAGCAGCATTAACTTGTCTAGCAGTATTAACTCATACTAAGCCAGACTTCATTAGTACTGCTCTTGGAACCATGTTCTTTTTAGGTCAGGGGTGAGTCTTTTTTGTAAAATTCTAATGATTCTCCCTTTTAGCATTGTTCCAAATAGGTTTTGTACTTTGAAACTATATTTGATTCACCTTTTTACAATCTACCTGCAAGTGATCAAAACTTCCACATACATAACAAGCTTTGTTAAACATCTCAAAATTACTTCCTAGTCTCTGAGACATCATATTATTCCAATTTCTTTGATTGCCTCTTGGAATGTGAGCGTTTTGTCTATTGTGCTTAACTTGTTTAGCAGTTTTCCTATTAGTTTTGTTTGTTTGTTTAGTTTTGACAAAGTCTATCTCTTAGGCAAAACTAGGCTTAGGGCTGTTTTCTTTTCATTATTATTTTGAGACACATTTTCTTCTCACTATTCTAGCCAAAAAAAAACCCAATCCTCAATAATTGAAGCACCATTATTCTTCCTATAACTGCTTTAGGCTTTGCTTCACTAGCCTTAGCTTTACTTTTCTCAACTATAGGCTTAATAACTATAGGCTTACATGTAAACTCTTCTAAACCAGAGAATGACATATCAGGTTTTAGAGGCATAAAGTTTCCTGTATAGGGAGGTAGAACAGCATTATACCCTAAACCTGTTGTGTACTTATCAACTATCTGACAGTCTATTAATTTGCCTAAGTTTTTAGATGAATTCTCAAAATTTTCTACTGTTAGCTGAATTTCATCTTTTTGTTTTTTAACCAGTTCTAACTTCCTTCTAAGCTCTTTAATGGCTACTTCTCTTAAATAAATCTCACGTTTTAAGACCTTGATATCTTCCTCATAAACATAATCGCTTTTCTTATAGACTAGAAGTCTTGCTTCTACAGACTCTAAACATGTTTTATAAGCAATAGCATTTAACTTAGATGTCCTTAAGTCTTTTAACAGTTTTTCATTTTGTTATGATGAACAGTTTGAATCAGTAGATACCTCAGAGTTAGAACTTGTAGAAGAGTAAGCCATGAGTGCAAAGTTAGATGGACCTTCTTCGGCTTGATCACTCCAATCATAACTAGAACCATCATAAGACACCAAAGCATTAGAAGTAGTTATCTCCATTGGCATAACCCTTCTTGTGTTCTCCCTATTCCTATTTTCTTGGTTCCTTGGAGCCCTGCACTCCCTTGCAAAGTGTCCCCTATTGTGGCAGTTGTAACACTCCACCTTGGACTTATCAAACCCAATGGTCTCATTACCATTAACAGTAAGCTTTCTTCCAGTGTTCTTTAAGAATCTCCTTGCCCTCATTGTTAGCATAGCTATTTGTCACCTTAAGTCCATCTCTTCTAAATCATCAGGATGAATTTATTCAAGTCCTCATTGTTAAGTTGTGGACTGTTTGGTAGACTTGCAAAGAAAGCACAGATAATAGCATCACTCAAGTTATCAATTGTTGTTGAGTTAATAGTAGTAGCTTGAGTGCTAGTAGTTGTAGCACCATGAGTAATATTAACTGCTCCATTTGTACTGTTGGTGCTGTTTGAGGACACAAAGGCTATGTTTTATATGTTTGTGCTTGAGCTTGATGTCCCTTTGACCTCTGGTTCATAGATCTTCAGGTTGTTGTAAACGTCATCCAAGCTTAATGTATATATCTTAGGCTTGTCCTCCATACAATGGTATGTGTGTTCCATTCTGGTGATAGACTTCTTACGAACTTTCAATTCACATCTTCTTGTGAGATACTTTCACCATGAATCTCCAACTGATTGATAAGCTTTTGAAGCCTATCAAAGGTTTGATCTAACACCTTTGAGCTAGATGCAGTAAAATTTTCATACTGCTGCTTTAGAAGATTCCTTTGAGTCTTTTTAGTAGCAGCATTCCCTCCAAAGGGGATTCCCATCAATAAAGTGCTTCTTGCCTTCAACTCTAACCTTCTTTATGCCTTTTCTTCAGCAGTTGTAGGAGCAATTGTAGTCTCAACACCTTCAACAACTTTTGTTATTGGAGGTGCATTACCATTCTTTATGACTTCCCATAGAGAATAATCAATCATCTAGATGTACTGTTCCATCCTCATCCTTGAAAGCTCATACTCATCTGGTTTGAGCATAGGCACTTTTGATGCAGCCACCATATGTACTGAGTCTTGATCCATGTCTTAGCAAAGTTTCTCAAAGCAACAAGCTTTGATACCACTTGTTGGTCCTAGTTAACTTCTAATGATCGAATTCCTTAAGCTTGTTTAAGGTTTAGTTGTGCTAGATAAATATAACACAACTTAGTTTAAGAAACTTTGTTTGATAATACTAAAGATTATGCAAAATCTAATCTTTAATATAAGAAGAATTCTTCAGTAACACAAAACAATATAATTTCAACAATAAAAGCTCTAATATTATTATTACAAATAATATGAATACTCTCCTAGTATTAGGGTTATAAAACCTTGAAGCTATGACTTATACGACTAAGATACATAAAACTCTATGCCCTAGGACCTCCTTTTATACACCAAGGAGTCCTAGTTGATTTACAATATATTACTAAAACTTAGATTATTCTCAAAGATCTATTCTATAAATAACAATCCTTATCTCATAAGTAGTCTTGATCTTCAAACAATCTTTATCTTTCAGCAGTTGTAATCTTTCAGCAGTTATAACTTTTGTACTAGCAGCATTAACTCTTAACAAGCAGTAGTAACTTATACACCAGCATCATTAACTGTGTACAAGCAGTAGTAACTACTTAGAATATTTTCTTCAATCTTCACCAGCAGTACTAACTTTACTCTAGTAGTACTAACATATACTAGCAGTAGTAACTAGCAGTACTAATATACACAACCAGTACTAAGTTACACTAGCAGTAGTAACTACTTAGCATATTTTTCATTAAGATTACTGAACAGTACTAAGTTTTACTTAGCAGCAGTAACACAAACCTTGGCAGCAGTAACTTCAAGAGGGCTATTAATCCTGACAGAAAGACATTTTTCCTATCATCGACATCTTAAATTTTGAACACATTATTTTAAAAAATGTTTCACATAGTGCAAGATCAGTTGAGGCAAAAATTATGTCATCTACATAGATTTGTACCAGTAAGATGTCTTTTCCTTATTTCCGAGTGAATAATGTGGGATCAACAACGCATTTAGAGAACTTCTGGGATAGTAGAAACGATGATAACAAATCATACCAAGCCCGTGGAGCCTGCTTTAGCCCATAAAGAGCTTTCTTCAGCTTGTACACATGGTTTGGGTTATCTTGATCTACAAATCCCATCAGTTTGAACTGACGAAGACCTCTTCTCGTAGTATACCATTATAAAAAATTTCGTCTGACATCTATTTTGATGGGACGATCATGTTTATATAAGCGGCATATGCAATAAAGATTCTTATAGCCTCTAGTCGTTCAACCAGTGCAAAAGATTCTTTAAAGTCGATTATGTCTTCTTGACGATATCCCCTTGCCACCAACCTAGCCTTGTTTTCCAAAATACCTCCCAGTTCGTCTAATTTCACACTAAAAGATCCACTTTATTATGTAATAATCATGGGGACACGATCTGGACGGGGTACGACTTCCATACTTCAATCGGTCGAACTTATGTAGCACTTCGTGCAAAGTCTCGATCCAATAGCCTTCCTTCAAAGATTCTTTATAATTATTTGGTTCAACAAAAGTAAGGAAAGCATCAAAGTAGCAAAACAGTGCTTCGTTTTATAGTTGATGTCTTGTAGAGATAGGTCTTGAAGGATTACCAATGACATAATCCAACGGATGATCCTTGGTCTATTTGCTGAGATGTTCAGGTGGTTGATTCACTGAGTGCACGTTATTTAGAATAACATCCCTTAAAGAAGATTCTTTAGGATTTGGTTCTCAAATTGGATCACCAAAGAAGGGATTGTTGTCTAGATGTGTAACTTCAATGTCATGAAAATGTTCTTCAACATCAGAAGAAGGAATAACTAGAGATTGTGTTTCTTGAGGGATTTTGAGAAGTACTTGGTGATGATGCATCTTGATCAATGGTAGTTGATGAAGGTGGATTGGTTGAATCAGCGGGTTCTAGAGCAACTACTGCAGGAACTGGAGAAGCAACACTTGGTGGAGGATTACAGTATTCATCAAACATTGGTTGAAACAAAATATCCTAGTCCTTCTTAGTTGGTGGTACATACGGTGTTGGAGAAGGAGGATTTGGCACGAGTCCTGAACTAAATGTTCCAGAAGTTAAAAGTTGAGGCCCGGGTCCTGAACTAAATTATTCAGAAGCCATTCTTGTCAGCTCATCAAAATCAACATGAATAGTTTTTAAATGATTATACGGTACTTTTGTTGTAGATAAGGTACAGCCTTCTTAGTACGATGAGCATAACCGACAAAAATTCCAATATCTCCTTTTGGTTTCAACTTGCCAATATCTTCACTATCATTGGTGGGGGTAACAAAGAGCACCAAATACATGAAGATAAGATAAGTTGGGTTTCTTATTATGGAGAAGTTCATAAGGTGTTTTGTTGTGACGTTTACGGATTACAGATCAGGTTTGAGTATAACAAGCAGTTGCAACAACCTCTACCCAGAGAAATAACAAAGCTTTAGAAAATATCAACATGGTTTGTGCAGATTCCACTAAAGTTCAGTTCCGTCTTTTGACATCGTCATTCTATTGTGGAGTGCAAGCCACCGATATGTGAAAACTAGAAGGGGGTTGAATAGTTTTTACAATTTTATAAAAAAACTTAGATATACACAAGTGTATATGATAGCAATGCAATAAGTAAATAAGTAATCTATGAAGTTGATGTGTACTTAAACACACATCGTTTTTAACCCGGAAAACACTATAAAATGGACTAATAATCATGAAATATGCTTAATTATATTGCAAATATGTTTGTATTGTGTTATTACGTCTTGCAGGCATAAAGGATTAAAAAAAAAAACCGAAAGCAAAAACGCTGACATTCGGTAGATTTGAACATCGTTACCAGCGTTTCTGCGAATCCAAGACGAAGTCGGAAAAATTCCCAAAAGGAGCATGACATTAAAAGAACATAGAAAATCCCCGAGTCCCAACGGTGTCCATCATCTCTTATTAGGCAGTGGCCGACACCGGTTATATGGGTCGGAGACCGGACCCCCATACATACTAAAGACACATGTTTAACACACGTCCAGCCCATGAAATCAAAAAAGTGACTCGGCCAATTCCTTCACCCTATTGCTGCGGACCCAATTCAAGCAACGAAACAGACAAGCCCAAATCCACTTGTTTCTTCTGCTTTTTCTGTACGCAAGGATAAAAATAAGGAAGAGATCTTAGATAAATCATCTTATCTCGTTTTATTTTTTAGATCTTATCTTTTTTTTCGTATAGTAGATAGGAGTAGATTAGTAGCAGTAGGAGTAGATTAGGTTAAATTTCTCTTATGTACTTTTCTTTCCAATAAATTGTAATAGCATAGTTTTAATTTGTAATGATCAGTTTGGTTTATTGAAGAAGGTTTCCGAAATGATGTTTGTTAATGATTCGTTGAAAAAGTTTCCAGGTTTAGTGTTTGGTTTTGATTGCTTCTACTTTGATTTCTCTTATGTTTCATAGCTTATTATAGTTATCGTTGTTGGGGGGAAAAAAAACCTTGAGTTTTGGTTATATAGTTAGCTATCAATAGCTATCTCGACCTTGCTTATATCCGAAAATTATATGTTTCTTTATATCTCTCCCTATTTCTTCTACTGTCCATCGAAGATTTTATTTTTGTAGTTTAAGAGTTGGTTCGATTCGGATTCGATTATTAGCTTAATTTCATTCATAGTTTGTGGCTTGCTTATTCGGATCTTAGATTTAGTTTCGAATATAATTATATTTTGGTTAGATTATTGCTTATTACTCTTTAGTTTTATTATTGTTAATCGTACTCGGCTTATTTCGGTTTAATATGGTTTAGCTTATTTCCTTTAAGCTTGATTGGTTTCGGTTCAGATTGCTTATAAGTTGGCAGATCTCGAATGGATTTTAGATTGTGATGCCGAGTAGTATAGTTTGTTTAGTTTAAGTTTGGATTTACTTAGCTCCTTTTGGGTTTCAAGTAGAAATAAATTGAATCATTAAGCATATTGTTTTGGTTTGCATATCTTGTTTTGGTTTGATCTGTTATCTATTAGTCTTTTTGGATAATTTAGGTCAAGTTAGTTTATTGTTTGGCTTGGTTAGCTATCTTAACCCGTGTTTGTTTGTTAAAATCAATTTAACTCATAAGGCGTGGAGCTTAAGGGTCCATTAAGCTAGCTAAATATCTTGAGTTTAATGCTTTAAACACCTAAACTTAAATATTTTGATAGTTTAATTAGATCGGGTGGTTACTTTGTTATCAACGCTTAGTAGTTGTAGTTCATTTTGCTTAAAATGTCTTTTATTGTTATGCTTATTATTGTTAGTTTAGTTGTCATGATTAGTGAGTAGATTAGTTATGCTTGCTAAGTGAGTAGTGTTTGGTGAATTGAGTGTGGACATAAAAAGTGGTTATCAATTAATAATTTATGGATTGTTTAGATTTTTGTTTTGGTTATTCGAACAGGCAAAAGCCATAAGAATAATTAGGCATAAAATTAGTAATTAATATATTGATAAAAAATTGTTTTAAAAAATAAACCAACATTGTGAGGAAATGATTTATTAGACAGGTATTGGTTCATTGATTAGTACTTAGTTCACACTTAAAGATCTAAATACCTCACTTGGCGAGCATACTGGTTTTAGTTATATCTTAGTAGTAATTTAGTTTATTATTATATAATTAGTATAAAAACCAAAACCAAAACAAAAAGATAATCAAGCATCAAAAGACAAACATCAGCGTAAATCTCAAATTCAATTATCACCGTGGATACGACATCCGGAAGATTAATTATTACTTTTCTAAAATAATTCTTACATCCGACGGGAAATACTTGAATATTATTTCAACACGTTTATCAAAATGGCGTTTTGAGTTAGTGCCTTGAAGATCCTTTCTTTTGAAAGTTTATTTTCGTAATATATATATATATATATATATATATATTGTGTGTGTGGGTGTTGTGTTG
Source organism: Tanacetum coccineum (assembly GCA_026074375.1). Taxonomy (NCBI): domain Eukaryota; kingdom Viridiplantae; phylum Streptophyta; class Magnoliopsida; order Asterales; family Asteraceae; genus Tanacetum; species Tanacetum coccineum. The sequence goes on along the minus strand of BQNB010013135.1, from coordinate 50,965 downwards.
GGGGGGGGGGGGGTGTGTGTTGTGTTGTGTGTATGTAACAATCCGTATTTTCACGTATTTTACGACTCAATACTTGTCATTATTTATTTCTAGGGTTTTACGCGTTTGCTTTTTATTTTCATCGTTTAGTTAAATCGCGTAAATTAAAAATCAACATTCAACATAAACGGACATCAAACAAGTAAAAGTTTACGTCAAGCAAGTGTTATGTAATTATTACGAGGATAATTTATAACTTTTCATAATTTATTTTTATTGGTTACGTGAAACGTCCACGTTTCGCAATAAAATACATTTAGGCATACACGGAAGCACCTATACCTATATATACTCAAACAAATACCCACTTTTATACTCAATACTCAATAATTATATCATTTTGCATCTTATACACACTATGGCCGGTTTTACATAAATCAAACACAAAACAATTACCACTTTTCTTACTAAAGATTATACCATGTGCTTAAAGTACCATACTTACAGAAGAGTACACATTGAACCTAGTTTCCATAAATTGGCAAATCAAGTGTCCTACCATGTACCCTAATCCACCTCCTAACACATGGTATTTGCAAGATGGTTTTCTAAATACTTGTATTATATATATGAAGCATAAAGTAACTAGCACACACTTAACACTTTACAAAGAAAATCAAACACAAAAACTCTCCCCTTCCTATCTAAAAGCTCACGGCTCAAATAATAATTTTAGGGCTTCCATAGTTTGATTTCTATAAAAGTATTAAGCATACAAGTGTTCTAAGGTATCATATCTAAGGTATATCAAGGTGGTGTGAAAGCTTGGGTGTTGATTATACAAGGTTTATTCAAGCAAGATAATTAGGGTTTTCTAGTTGGAATTAGGGTTTTCTTGGAAGTATTTAGGGATAAATACTTGGGTTTGATTTGTAGATCATCTTCATACATCTTCATTGAGGTCTAAACATAAACCCTAATCTTTCTAATTATTCATTTCATACTTTATATACTTGTTATTATGTTAATCACCACCTAGGTTTGTTTTATGAGTTTATAAAATAAATGGACATATACTTGAATTCGAATTTATATTTTTCATATGCTAAGATGTTGTTAAATCATGATAAAACACAAGAACACACTTTATATAAGTGTTATTTAATTTATAGATTTAGTTTATAAATTAAATCATTGAAAGTTTATTTATACAAGTTTATAAATAAAAGATCATGAGGACTTTACTTGGACAATCATTATGGACATGAATATAAGGACCCAAAAATATGTAAGACATATGGTATAAGGTATGGTAAAGGACTTGTACAAAATTTCTCAAGTAATGGATTTATAAAAACTAATTTGTAAATTATATAAAAAGCTCACTGTTTTTATACCTTCTGTTATAATTCGTGTTTTAGAAAATTATGGAAACATTTTATTAAAATACTACATATTATAAGGATCGTAAGCATATAAAGAACTCGAAAAACCGAGCAATAACGAAAAAGTTACGACAATTGCAAGTTTACGTTAATTAAATACATAAAAAATGTTTTTATAAAAAGGGTTACTGTTCATGACAATACGTTTTTGGAAAATATGTTACTTGGATAAAACTTTTAATTACGAATCCGTGCCTATAAGGGTCACTAAAAACAGAATTAAAACGGAGGAGATACGAATTTTATACGATTTCAAAAAATAAATTTATAAAAAGTGTTTTTATAAATTCTAACCCACTGTTACTGTTCATAACAGATTTTATAAATATTATAAATGTAATATTTTAATAGTTTATCTCGTCACGATTCCATACAGATAAAGAACAAGCGAAACGGGATTAAAATGAATGAGTTATGCTTTTTGCAAGTTTTATATAATTAATTATATAAAAGTAGTTTTATATAATTTTACAAAAAGAGTAAAAGTTATTGTTTATCAGAAGCTAAAATATTATAAATATGATATTTTGATAGACATTCTTAATACGAAGCCATGGGTATAAATAACATGTAAAACGGAGTTAAAACGATAAAGATATAAGGTTTATAAAACCTTATGCACTATTTTATTACTTGTGCACTATTTTTATAAAATTAAACGAATTATAATATTTCATTATATTAATAAATAAATATATATTTAATTCATATAGTTTTAACAAATAATACATTGTTGGACAAAAATAATATTTTTCTTTACGGTTACAAATACATATCACGTTATTTGACAAAGTGCGATTTAATTGTTATTTCAACATTTATCATTAAACAAAAGCTATTTGTGGTGGCTGAAACTAATATAAACTTGCGATGTTGTTTTATATTAATATATCTATACTTATTTACGGCCTATAATTAATTATGTTGCTTTGGATTTCCCGAGACCGATTAAATTACTTGATTTATATAATCAAACATTCACTTGAGGTGTGTTCTTAGCCGCCGCTTTTATACAATTACCATTGATTTACAATTTTGGGGTGGATACATGATTTGTTGTACAATGGGCGCAAGTACAACTTTAAATCTAATTATGAGTTTTTCTAAGTAGATATAAACCACGTTATATTTGCCCATGAATCATGAATTATTAAATTTCTGGATTGTAAGTCGTGAATGTTATGAAATAGATTATTTGGGATTGGACATCCCCGTTCCGGAGTGAGTAGCGTCACTGTTGCCGGTTTGCCGGACAAGAATGTATTACCATGTCGGACAATTTGGATGTTGCGGCCGGTTAACACCAATCTACAGGGCTTATTATTTACATTTATTTGCATACATGTATGTTCGAGCTTCTGTGTCATGAGCTTTAGTGCATTTCGTAATTATTTTGTGATATTGTATTTGTTATTATCATGCCATGGAGTCTTGCGACCTACTTTAAACATACTTACCTGTGGAATTCCACCAACTTTATTGTTGAGTTCTCTAAAGGCAAGTTTTCTCAGCGTCCAATAGGTACAAGAAACAAGGGTACATTGGTGATCATCATTTTGAAGTCACATTACTATAAAGATTTGTGTGTATTACATTTTGAGGATATTTGCTATGTCTTAAAATCTTTACAATTACAAGTGAACATGTTAAGCCTTGAGCTTTTGTAACAAACAAGTTTATTAAATCCAATGTATCATTTTTAAACGACTCATTTAGAGGTCGTTCTCATATCTTGTGCAACGGTACTCATGAAGTAACGCTCCCGGACATTATTTCCGTTGCGACCTATTTTGAGGGTGTTACAATTTTTGTTATCCAAGTATACTTTATTAGTTGATTTTCATGTTATTTTAATAAAATTATTTTTGAAAATATTATTAGTTCAACTTTTATTATTATTTAAACAAATGTTTTAAACTTGTGAATTTCAAGTCTTTATTGTTTAAGGTATTAAATATATAATTACAACATGGTATACAACTATAAATTAAGTCTGTTATGCTATATATAATATAATACAATAAAGTAAATATAATGTGATTTAATCCACTAAAAATATTTTTTAGCATAGCCTTTATAATACTTTTATAACAAAATATAAATATAATATATTAAGTTAATTATCAAAAGTGTCTATTATAATACAATAATAATATTAATAACATTAGTAATGTTTGTAGATCATGAAAATGTTTAAAATTTTAGAGATTTTAAAATATTTTATTGTTTTCGCTTTTTTGCTTTTAAAACATTTCATTCATGGATATCATAAAGGAGTTGAGTTTCATAGATTTAAAAACATTTCATTTTTACTGATTTTCTTTAGAGTAAACTGCAAAAATTATCTCTGTGGTTTGTAGTTTGTGGCACTAATCATCCATAGCCGATACTATTGGCACTAATCATCCCTAAGTGGTGAAACGTTCGACAAAAATCATCCCCAATAAGGATGATTTTTGTTGGACATTTGCGACTCAGGGATGATTAGTGTCAATAGTATCGGCTAAGAATGATTAGTGCGACAAACTACAAACCACAGAGATAATTTTTGCAATTTACTTTTTTCTTTATTTAAAAAAACGTTACACATGGAATTGTAAAAGATTTTGGTTTCAATTCTTTTCCAACCAAATATGTCATGAGTCTAATACCATATCTCTTTTTATCGTTTTTTGACCAACAAACAAAATAAAATACAATATTTTAATTTTATATATTTAACCATATTTCAAATTTACTTTTGTTAATTTAAATTTAAATTTTTACCAATTCACTTTTTTATATCTAGTTAAATAACTTAATAACTTATAATGATGATTTGCATAAATTACAATTTTAATTCGAAAGAATGTTTCTCTGATTTTATTGTTTTTAATGAGTTACATGGCATGTAGTGTTATTTTTTAGCTAAGGGTATAAGCCATATATACTCTATGTACTCCAATGTTTAACTCATTTGCTTTTGCGAATTCGTAAATGTGTCTTAACATAGTGGAAACTTGCATTAGGACAGGTAACACTAAAGAGGTTTTGCAACGTTAGTCATTTAGTCAACGAACATTTGAACTTTAGTCCTTTATACTAACAGCCATTAATAATCAACTCAAAATTTGGTTTTTCTAAAAAAATATTTTCTACTTATTTTTTAAAATTCGTTTTTATATAAGTTTATAAAAAAATATTATCTAATTATTTTTAAAATTCGTATTTATTTTTAAAATTCGTATTTATTTTTAAAATTCGTTTATAAAAATTTGGTTTTTTTTTAAATATTTTCTAATTATTTTTATCATAAGTTTTTGAGGAAAATTAAATAAATGACGTTACTTAGAGGGTGTTTACGTAAAAGGATGTATTCAAACCGTATTTGAGATTTTGGCCATTTTGGTGCGCAGTCAACACATTTTGCGCACCAAAGTACACACTAGCGCACCAAATTGAAAATAAATTGTGTTGGAGCACCATATTTAATTTATAAACCATTGAGATTATGCCACATAAGATTTGGTGCGCTAAATATGTATATAGCGCACCATAATATAAATATGATATACCAAGTAGCTTTGAGACCACCATATTTAATTCTAAACCAATGAGCTGATGCCCACGTATATTTGTGCAGCGAAATATGTATATAGGCGCAACACTTAATTTAAATACTGATTATACCAGTAGCTTTTGAGTTACCATATTTAATTTCTAAACCAATGAGATGATGCCACGTAAGATTTGGTGAGCAAAAAATGTATATAGCGCAAATATAAATATGATATACCAAATAGCTTTTGAGCACCATATTTAATTTATAAACCAATGAGATGATGCCACGTCATATTTGATGCGCAAAAGATCTATATAGCGCATCGTATTTACTAAATGCCAAAAAAAAAGATTTTCGGATTACGTTCAAATATTTAGATACGTTTCCTTATCCATTTGAGATTTCATTGAGATTTTCTTGTCTATTTGGAACATTTTTTCTATAAATTAAGAAATATAGCGAGTTAGTCTTCCACATTTGTAATTAAATATGAGCTATTCAAGAGGAAAATTTTCGTTATGTCTTGTTAGAGAAGACCCCACACCAAAAATAACGCACCAAAACATGAAAGCGACAAATCAATTTTCGAAAATACTTTTATGGAACAAGCGAATTTTTTTGGGATATTTCGCATGGTTAAAACTTGGCAGTTATTTTTTTTATGGAACAAGTGAATGAGATGATAGTGAAAGAGGAAGAGTATATAGGTAAGTGGGGTATAGGTGAGGGAATTATGATTATTAATGATTTGGTGCACAAAATATGAAAATAGCGCATCAAAGTGGGCCCTTGCGCACCAACTAGGCCTAATCAGTAAAAGAGTTTGAATTGAGTATGAAATTGAAAACAACTTATGTATTGGGAAGGTATTTGTAATTGATTTTAAGTTTTTATATAAGTTTTTATGCACGTTTTTATACACATTTTTATACACATTTCTATACACGTTTTTATGCACGTTTTTAAACACGTTTTTAAACACATTTTTATACACATTTCTATACACGTTTTTATGTACGTTTTAATACACCTTTAATACACGTTTTTATATACGTTTATAAAAACATTTTTTATAAGTTTTTATATACGTTTTTATGCACCTCTTATAAAACCTTGTATAAAACCGTGTATAAAATCCTGTATAAAACCATGTATAAGTTTTTATAAAAGTTTTTATACGTGTATTAAAATGTGTATTAAAACTTATATAAAAACGTATAGCAAAATGTATATAAAATGGGGATAAAACCATGTATAAAATAATTTTTAAAAATGTGTATAAAAATATTTGTATAAAAACGTGTATAAAAACTTACATAAAAACGTATAATAAAACGTATATAAAACGGGTATAAAAATGTGTATAAAACAATGTATAAAAATGCGTGTATAAAAACGCGTATAAAATGTTTATAAAAACGTGTATAAATTTTAAAAATAATAAAAATAATAATTTATATTTTATCGTTGGCTAAAGGACTACCGTTGCAAATGTACTTATAGCTAAAGGTCTAAAGTTGCGCATAAAAGTTTGTCAACCGGTTATAAAGAAAAAAGGTACAGGTTGCCGGTAAAAATACTGACGTGGCACTAGGTATAATGACACATTTACGAATTCGCAAAGCATAATGAGTTAAACTTGTGAGTATGAATGACATGGAGAAAATTATTGGATCACAAGGAGCTCACGGTGGTTTCCAATGAATTGTTTATCTTTAAACGTTCAAGGCCTAGGATCCAAGGCTAAGAAAGATTGGATTATGGATGTTTTAACAATAAACACAAGGTGGATTTCCTTTCTGTTCATGAAACAAAGTTGGTTGTAATTTATGATCCATGGATGTTACTTGTGTTATGGGTATAAAACTTTAAGTTCGAGTTATACTCATTCGCGAATGCAAGTTAGAATTCTGGTGGTAATTTTATGGTGTATGGGATCATGTGTGTTTTCCGTAAAGAGCATCATGTTGTCTCGGACAATTTTGTTGCTTTATATGGGTCATGGGTTTCTAATCAGGCGAAGTTACTTGTGGTGTCTATATATGCCCCTCAGTCTATCACTAGCAAGCGTTCGCTATGGAGCTACATTTCGTCCCTTATCAGCCGTTGGGATGGTCATTGTATGGTTATGGGCGATTTTAATGAAGTTAGATGCATGGAGGATCGTTTGGGTTCAGTGTACAATGCGCAAGGTGCTAATGAATTTAATAGTTTTATATCAAACTCGGGGCTCGTTGAAATCCAATTGGAAGGGTACTCTTTTACTTGGTCTCTTCAGTCGGCTAAGAAAATGAGTAAATTAGATCGTTTTTTTTGTTTCGGATGGTTTACTCTCTTTATTCCCTTCATTCTGGGGATTTGTCTTGATAGGACACCTCTGGATATAGGACCAAATTTCTTTGGGAAGTGGTCACTGATTATGTGCCTTCCCTTTTTCGGTTTACCACTCAGTGGTTTAGTTTACAGGACTTCCTTTAACCTGCTACTTCGATCAAATGGTGTCGGAAACTTAGAATAATATTGATCTTGATGATAATTATAAGATGGTTCGATTCAAGAAGAAATTATAAATCCTAAAAAGGAGATACGTTCATAGGTTAATGATTGCAAAAAGAATCAATCTGGTCGTCTCGTGGAATATCGTTCCAAGCTGTTTGTGCTGTTTTGTCATGCCGTGTCATAAATTGAAAAGTTATTGATAAAGGGGGAGTAAAATGATGATAATTCTTCTGACGCGGTTAGATATATTAAAAAAATTACATGATATTATCGTCTTCGACGCTTCTGGACTTATGCAAAAGGCTAAGATTCAGTGGGCTATTGAGGGCGCATGAAAACTCAATTTTTTTTCATGGAAATCTTTAATCATCGTAAAATAAACAGCGCATTTAGGCTAGTAAGGTGTTATGGTTGATGGCGATATGGGTGGATGATCCCCTGTCGTGTCAAAGAAGAATTTGTTTGAGTTTGCTAATCGGTATCGTAAGCCGTCTGCCAAAAACAGATGTAAACTTAATATACCTTCCCTTATCGATTGTCTTCTGATCAGTTGGACATGTTGGAGTAGCTCTATCTCTAGACGATGAAAGTACGTAATGCTGTGTGGGGCTGTGGAGAGAATAAATCTCATGGACCACGACGGCGTTCCTTTTGGAGTTTTTTCGGAAAGTTTCTGGGACACTGTTGGGATTTGATTTTATGCTGCTGTAGAATGGTTTTTCGATCATAGTTCATTTTCTTAGAGATGTAACTTCCTCTTTCAATCTGTCTTTTTCGAAAACCATGATCCTATAGTCGTAATTGATTTTCGTCCAATTAGCTTGATCGCTGGGTCTTTTACCGGTGTCACCAAAATTCTTAGCAACTCGACTTTCGTTGAGCATCTGCTGTCCTTATATCGGATGTTCAAAACGGGTTCTTCTAATAGGCAAATTCTTGATGGGCCCGTCCGTTATCTTAAAACGAATTACTTTCTTGGGGCATAGCATAAGATACAACAAGCATGGTTTGTTTAAAGTTGATTTTGCCAAGTGCTTATGATGCGACTAAGGTGGGATTTTTTAGTAAGTTCGTGATTTGAGCTTTGGTTTCGGTTCTAATTGTCGTTCTAGTTGTTGTTGAGTCGGAGTTGCTTACACTCTGGGTACGGATCTCGGTCCCTTCATGAATGGTAGTCCAACTTACGAATCAATTTCTATTGTAAATTGAAGCAAGAGATCCTTTGGCCCCATACTTTTCTATTCTTTTTTATGAGTCTCTTCATATTTCGTTTCTAGGGCCATCGAGGGTCGGGATTCTTAAAGGGCCATCAAAAATTGGTTTTCTCTTAATATTTCCATCTTTTTTATGCGGGATGATTGCGGTCTTTATTGGCGGAGTGATTATATTGCTAATCTATCTGGTATTACTCACATTTCGTCATTGTTTTTCTTTGTTGTACGGCCTCTCGATCAATATCTAAGAAAAAGTCTACCATTCTTGGTGTAGGGTAGTCGAAGTGAGGTTGCTAATGCGGCAGCTTTTTATTTTGGTTGTTCGTCTTTGAAAATCCCTTTTAATATACTTAGGGGTGATGGTTGGAGGTAATCGCTCGACTTTTAGGCTTCAGGCATGGGACGATACGATTGGTAAACTTAAGGCTCGTCTATCTAATTGGAAACTTAAAACTTTATCTGTTGGAGGAAGGCTTACTCTTTTAAAGTCGGTTCTTGGGTCGACACCTATTTATAATATGTCCATCTATAAGGTTCCTAAGTCGGTGTTACAAACGATGGAGTCCATACGTAGAAATTTTTTCAATGGTGTTCAATGCGACGAGAGGAAAATAGTGTGGATCAAATGGGCCAAGGTTCTTGCGTCCAAGAAGTATGGAGGTTTAGGTGTCTCAAGTTTTTATGCTTTAAATAGGGCGCTCCTTTTCAAATGGGTTTGGAGATTCATATCACGGGATAATTCATTGTGGTGTCGTCTCATCATGTCTATGCATGGCTCCTCATTATATAAATTATCTCCGTTTCGTTACTCGACTTGGAAATCCATTATTCGGGAGGTGCATATGCTTAAAGATCGTGGTGTGGACCTGATTTCTCACTGTCATATTCGTGTGGGTAATGGTTTGCGCACGCAATTTTGGAATGAAGTTTGGATTGGTGACACTCAACTTCGTGTTATGTTTCCACGAATTTATGCTTTGGAGATTAATAAAGATTGTACGGTGGCTGATAAACTGCAATTCTCGGTTACCTCTTCTCTTCGTCGTTCTGTTAGAGGAGGGGTTGAATCTTCTCAATTAGCTCTTCTTCAAACATATATTGAAGGGACATTGTTGTCTAATATGGAGGATAGATGGGTGTGGGATTTAAATGGGGAAGGTGTTTTTCGGGTCAAAGATGTTCGCATTCTTCTTGATGAATGTTTCTTGCCGAAAGCCCCTACTGCTACTCGATGGGTTAAATATGTTCCAATAAAAATAAATGTTTTTGCTTGGAAGGTTTTCCTGGATCGGTTGCCTACTCGATCCAATTTACAACATCGTGGTGTCCTAGTTTCTGATCTTTTATGTCCGCTTTGCTCCTCTGCTCAGGAAGATTCCTCGCACTTGTTCTTCAGTTGCAGATTGGCTACGGATATCGTCAGGCTCGTATGCCGCTGGTGGAATCTATCATGGACGCCCCTTGGTTCATATGCTGATTGGCTTAATTGGTTCAATTCCATCAGATTAAGCTCTAAAGTTAAAGATTTGCTGGAAGGAGTTCTTTATATAACTTGGTGGAGCGTATGGATGTTTCGTAATCAGTTGCTCTTCTCGTCGAAAGCCCCTCGTAAAGATGTTATTTTTGACGATATTGTTTCGCGCTCTTTCACTTGGTGCCTTTCTAGATGTAATTGTACTTTTAGTTGGGATAGTTGGTTGCAACACCCCTATTTGATCTCTTTGTAATTCTTTTTCTAGCTTCTTGCTAGTTGGTTTTATAATAGTTGTCGTTCTAAAAAAAAACTTGTGAGTACATAGAGTGTTTATGGCTTTTACCCTTTTAGCTAAGTTTGAATATCATTGTCATACATGTTTTTATATCATCTAATTAGATTCCCTACCTTTGATTTACAATGTAAGATACGAACTTTAAAGCATAACTTTTACATAATAAAATAATCTTTGATATGAGCATGGTTAAAAAATTGTAATATTTAAAATTATATTAATCACTAATAAGTTATATTTTTTTTGGTATATTAATCAATGGATGATGAAATAGTAATCTAGTTTTAATTTTGTTCCAATTTAGTCACTGCAACTTTCTTTTGATTATAAAATAATAATCAAGTTTGAAAAGTGTTTCGTTTTAGTCACTCAAAGTTTTGATAGTGTTCTATTATTATGTAATTGTTATGTTTGAGTGACTAAAACGGAACACTTTTCAAACTTGGTTATTATTTTATGACATATATCTCTTTTCACCTGTGCATAAGTTGGTTGTACATTAAGTTGATTGGGGTTAGTGAAATGCAAGGGGTGAGTATTTATTGTTAAGGTACAACCAAATAATGCACATATGAATACCTTAAAGATAGTTTTTTTGAATAATTACATAATAATGGAACAGTATTAAAACTTGGATGGTTTTTGTGATTAGTTTAAAGTTTGAGTGACTTAATTGGAACACTCATCAAACTTCGTTACTATTTGGCAACATTTAATATCTGGGGGCCATGATAAAAGTATGAGCTTTTGGATTTCAAAACATTTCATTTTTTCCGCTTTTTTCTTTTAAAATATTCTCTACATGTTGTGAACACAAGTTTGAGAGAATGAAAAGTGTTATTAATCAATTGATCAATCGGGCTATATATATACAAAGAGATAATGCTTGAACCATCTTCTAGTTACATACAAACTCTAATCATATTAGGAGATAAAGACATCCACATATAATTATCCATAACACTCCCTCTTGGATGTTCATATTATTAATACGCTTTTTGGATGTTGCCTCATTAAAAACCTTGCCAGGAAAACCCAGTGGGACAAAGCCATAGCTAAGGGAAAAAGAGTGCAGCGCGTATCATCTCCCTCTGATGACAACATCACTTAATCTTTTGATGTAACCTCTCTTGAAGTAAGAACTGCATCTATATTATCCTCATGCAAAAATTATTAGTATATTCTTCCTAGAATTTCAGTATGGTTTGATGAAGTAGCCACGATTGTTTGCTCTGCCGAACGCCATAAATTGCAGTGCCTTCACTTGTGAAAACATATCCAGTTTGAGACCGACCTGTTAAGTTAAACATGTATCCTGCATCTATAAAACAACTAAACTTGTTTTGATGGGTTAGTAAAATATAAACCCATATCTCCTGTACTTTTAAAAAATATAGAAATACTCGATTTACTCCATTCGAGTGACTTGTATAATTTAATCGATTATTATTCTCGAGAATTTTATAACACGTGATTCATGCATTATATACTCCTTAAGGAATCTCAACATAAAATGAGCTCTTGTTTCATTATATTAGACACATAAAGCTTATTTCTCATATTGCCAGACATAACTTTAATTTTCTTTCTCATAACATTCATGTGTATGGATTTCAAGTCCCAATAATCATGTCTCATCATAAGAGACTTCCATAATTCATTATTTACTTGCGTCTTTACATCATTAGGCCATTCATTTATACATCTGCACTTCTTGCAGGTATCCAAGATCCTCACCTTATTTATCTGTGCATTATTACATACAATAGTATTATTGACGTCGTTCAATTCTTTTCGATTCCACACTCTACTAGACATTATATTATATTATTTATTGAGATCTCATAGTTAACCTTCATGTCAAGTGTCTCTTAAGGAGACTATTATGGGGTCTTTATTACCTCAATTCGACCATCTTAATTTTCTTGCTCCATTTTATCTTTTCATTCGAGGTCTTTTATTTGGAATCGATTAGTCTATCACGTTGCAGACGTGCCATAGACTTGCTACCAATCATTGGTCTTATTGTTGGGACATACATTGTAATTGGAGCCCTAGCAGCGTATATGATCTAGTCACTTTATTTAGGTCACTAAACATGTCTGGCAATTACTAGATCTGGAATATAAATTGTCCCTTGAACTTCATGTTCATATTCATTAATGTGAGGATCCACATTTATATTATGTTAATCCATTCCAAATTCCCCTCGACTCTCATTTTTTTCCCCTAAAGTACTTAATCTCTCTTAACATCCTATATTGTGGCGTTGTGTGGAATTAACTATGATATATTCGCACGTTTAACAATATCTCAACATGGGAACTAATATGGATTGTGACCAAAAACCAATATAACTGGGAGGATCCATTATAAATGGTTTGGCAAGTATGCGAATATCCAATGTTATAACATTCCCCATAAACAAAAACTTTTGACCTCATAATTATTTGGCATTGCAATCAAACTATATGACGATTCTAAAAACGATTCAACAAAACAATACCGATAAACATGGGCTACCTTTAATTTCACCACTTATTCCAATAATGCCCAATGCCTTGAGAAGTTATACCCCGACCATTCTTAATTATTTGGAAAACCATGCTCACATAGAGCCACTAATCACGCTAATTTTTACGTTGCGTATTTGATGATCATTTTGACGATGCATCGATTTTATAACTCAAAATGATCCACATGGCACATGTATAGGCCTACATACATGCCATCTTTATCTTTTCCAAAACACTAAGGAATAAAGTCCTTATTTGTATTTAGTGGTGATAAGTAAATACTTAGCTTCCATTGAGAACAATAATAAAATTCATCTATGAAGAAACTCATTATCCTTTTATATTTTTCACATCATCATTGACCTGATATGGTCTAATCGGTCATGCCACATGATAGAATAAATCTGCGTACATAAAACTTATGTTGTTTATGCCCCTTTTGTGCGTTTACCCTCAACTTTTACCTATCCATCTTAAACCTTTCTTTGATTTGCATAATTTTCTCCATTGTCTCTTGCATAATTTCAGGCTTAATCAACTAACTCTCTATAACACCCCATGTTTTCAGGTCTCATAACAATTTCAATAACTCTATTACCTTTAATTCATACGTGCTCACTTTTAATTTAGATCGTTTAGTTAAACCATAATAAGTAAACACTTAACCAAGGCCTTCTAATACCATGAATAAGCCCATGCTTAGGCTTAAGATCTTAGTTAACATCTTCCTATGACTTATCAAATTTAAAATCAAATGTATGTCATCCATATCCTTTCATCACCACCTAGCAGATAACTTTAAAGAGTGAATGAGCAAGTTGTATGTTTCTTCACTTGTGAAAGGGGTTGCGCATAATAGGAAAAATTACTTAGGTAATTCAGGGGAAACAAATAAAATCCCAACAAGCTAGCAAAACAATCGTGTACTCCCATATTCAAATCCTCATGTACGACAAAAAAAGAGAATACATGAACCCATCACACAATAACTCTATTAACCCATGTGTAAATCTCAAGCTCCTTTTATAAAAACACACAAACACCCGTGATATGTATATAGGCTGCTATCCCTTGATTTTGACTCCAAGAAATCCACAGTAATCCCCTTTTATTCCATGTGCATTGACCAACTTGAACCCAAGAAATTCTTTACCTCATTTGAGTTAACATTAAAACGTGATTTATAAGTAGATCACTATACCTGCACCTTTTGTTAGTATATGAAGGCTTGCAAATGCAGAGAGCACCTCACCACTGCCATATTCATCATACTCTCAATCCACACTCTTGTGAAACTATCAGGCACTATGCACAAAACCCTAAAAACACTAAGAACCCTAACCCTAAACTCGTCCCTTTTTACTTTCTATCTTCTTGTCGAAGTGCAAGCAAGCTAGGTGTATTCTACGGGTTGTTGCAAGAGCATTTGCGGGGCACAAAACGTTGTGGGACGTTGGTTTGGTTGTTGGTTCACGAATTGGCTTATACCAAAATTAGGGTTTTCGTTGGTTATTATCCTTCACACAGCCATAAAATTGTGAGTTCACACCTTTTCTTTTATTTGATTTCATGCATCGTCCTTAGTTTGGTAGTGCTTGAAATCGTTTTAAAAACAAAACCTGTTTTCTATGGTTTCCTGATATGAGCAGAACACTCATTGAAACCCATAAAACACCTTATGTAATTATAAAATGTAGAGTATGTTGTTATAGATTCACGTATTAGGCTCTCTTGAAGATTGAATATATACTTGTTAGGGTTAGTCGAGTGTAAGTTAAAAACCAAACGCGATTTTCCCATGTACTGGTGTGAAACGCATGAACATAAAGAACCCATAATGCTACCCTAAGTATATGAAGTGACAAGTAAAAACTTGAGCCATAGTACGCAGAGATTGTAGGCTTAGAAACTCAGCCCCTTTGTAGTGTAGTTTAGACGCACAAATAGTTAGAAAGACATCGCACCTGTTACAGCTTTTTCTTTAAAAACGCAGCCTACACTAGTGATATTGAGTACACTTTTTCGACCCCTAAAAGTAGAACATATAAAACGAATATTGGTCATTCCAAAAATAGGACGGGTCGTGATCATTTTGCCCCTGAAATTACTAAAATTCGTCTAGAAAATAAAAAGATATAAGGACCCAAAGTTAGTACTGCTGTCACGCAGTTAATACTGCTGACAGACAGTTCGACACCCCTTACTTTAAGCCTTGTTTTGACCCACTTAGACTTAGGCGTAGAGAGAACAAGTAGGGGCATTTCATAGTCGACATGGCATGTTGTATTTAGCAACTTGAATCACGAAAAATGGTTGAGAAATGAGCTCGCAATTTGGATCCAAAGTTAGTACTGCTGTCACGCAGTTAATACTGCTGACAGACAACTCGACACCCCCTACTTTAGCTTCATTTTTGACCACGATATCGACCTCTGCCCCCAAAACTTATAAAAGGTGAATCATAGTAGACCTGGCCTAGTTTTCAAAAGTGTTTTTACTTTGCCCTAACGTTAAGTAACGAATCGGCAAATTGCTTTCAAAAGTCTAACCATGTAAACACCATGAGCTAAAATGACCAAACTTATTTTCTAAGTATAAAAACTGCCAAGCAACCCATACATGTTTAACCTCATTTTTAACGCGTAAAACGACATTTCTAAACAAATTTCACTTAACGACTATTGTAGACGACCTAACTGAGATTACAAATATGTTTTTACTTTTTCATATAGCCATCTAACGAACCTGGAATTAAATTGTAAAACTATGAGACACCTTATGTTAAAACTTAGTAATATGTAAGTTTAACCTCAAAAGTGAAACGTTAACATTTCAACTAATCAATTCTCATACTTAGAGACCAAACCAAGGGCGGACCTCAACTAATGAATTAAAATATACGCAACCTAGTTTCTTAAAAGTCCGAAGTCGAAATTTATATACTTATATTTTAGTCGCGTTGACCCGATAAAGTTGACTACTTTTAAGATAAGAAATTGTTTTAAATATCGTTAATTCAAATATATTTCAAGCACACACTAGGGACGAGATTGCAAGTAATTATATTATTATTTTCCGTTGAGTGAATATATATTATTTATTCATAGGTTGCGGTTAAAGCCTTTTGCATCGTTCTTCGTGCCACTACTTTGCTTCTACATTATTAATACTTAATGTGAGTTTATAGTCCCCACTTTTATACTTTTCAATCATTTATCAAATCTCGGGGATGAGATCATGTTTGTTTTTACAAAATGGATGCAAGTACATTTAAATTCAAATATTATGAGTTTGCCTAAGTAGCTATAACCCAATATGCCCATTATCATGAACTGTCAATTGCATAGATGTAGTTGTTAATTACATTATGTGAGCGCGAATGTTATGAATAGATCTATTTGGGATTAACATCCCCGTTCGGGCAAGTAGCGCTTGCTAGTTTACCGGTTGGCCGGGAACGACGAACGTATACCATTTGGAATCATGGATGTTACGGGTTGAACATCTACATTGGGCAAAGTCATTTATGTGTATTTGATATACATACATTGTTTAGCTTTGGTGTCATGAGCTTAGTGCATTTCGTAATACATTTTTTTGATATTGTATTTGTTACTCTATTACAGGGAAATCTTGCTATCCGCTTCATTAAATTTATCAACCTATAAATTCACTAACATTAATGTTGACAGTTTAAACATGTTTTCTCATGTCAATAAGGTACAAGTCATGGATACATTGGCTGGTCGTCATTTGAAGTCATTGTCATAAAGATTTGCATGCATTACATTTTGGAACATTGTTATGTTGTGAAATCTTTACTCTTCTAAGACAAACAAGTTAAGCCCATGAACTTTTTGTAACGAACCATTTATGAAATCCAATGTATCAGTTTTTAAATGACCCTTATAATGGTCGTTCTCATATCTTGTGCTATTGATCTATGAAGTAATTCCCCCGGAACATCATATTCCGCTGTGGCCCATTTTGGAGGTGTTACAGATTGGTATCAGAGCCAAGGCTATAGAGAACCAGGTCAAACGTTTTTAATTGGTCTATAACCGTTTTCAAACATTGTGTCATTCAGAGGTTTTCAAAGGGACATGCATACATTACTTAATTGCATCTAGTATATATACTTACTTGTCATACATCATTTTAGCATTTGCTTACATGGGTTTTATATGTGTTAGTATTTCATTACTTATATTACCGCTAGTCTTATATAATATACGTATACAAGTTTAAATATTAATTACAGATTAGTCATGTCATCAGACAACGCATCGTCTGTGGTTACCTATACGTCTATATCTTCTTATTCAAATGGACCATCATCATGGGGAATCCCACTCGAGAATGCTCGCGAGATTCCGGAAATGGACCCATACTAGGAAGTTACCCAACAAGAGCAGGCACACCCACTGTCACCTGCCTATGTACCTGATCCCATGGAGTTGGATGAGCATGTGCCAGTATATGTTTCGGAGCCAGAGCACCCAGAGTACCAGACACCATCTGATGATGACATCCAAGTCGAGGATCAGCCATATGCTAAGGATGCTTCACCGATAGCTGAGTCACCTGGATACATTACTGACTCGGATTCGATGGAGGATGATACTGATGCAGATTCTATTGATTATCCAGATGAGCCTGAGGATGGAGAGGAGGATGATGATGAGGATCCTGAGGAAGATCCCAGCGAGGAGCATGATCCCGAGGATGATGAGGAGGATCCCGAGGAGGATCCTAACGAGGAAGATGAGCCCTCTGAGAATGCTGATGAGACTAAGCCAGTTGAGGAGGATGAGACTGTTGCTACACCACCACCACCTAGACACCATGGAGCGAGGATATCTGTCAGACCTCAGATACCCATGGCCGCTTCTACCCAGGCATTGATTGATGCATTTGCTGCTGGATCACCATCATTTCCATCACCACCTCCGTATGAGAGATGACATCCCCGAGGAGGATATGCCACCTCAGAGGAGATTTGTACTTACTGCTCCCCCACCTAGTTGTGATATAGCAGAGAGTTCTGCTGCTGCTACTGATAGAGCATCTAGAGGTCAGTATGATTTTGTTGATGCGGTTGAGACAAGACAGGGTTTGGTTCGTAGTCCTGGTCATGATGCCCAGACTATTGCTAGAGCTGCTGACAGAGCATGGTATGTTGGTTATGCTAGAGCTTTATAGGCTTCTGAGCATAAGATGATGACTTCCATTGAGGAAGTTAACTTGAGGGTCAGCTACCAGGTACAGGCTCGCAAGCGGGAGAGTGAAGACTTCTATACACAGCTTCTTGATGCACGGACTGACCGCAGAGACACTAGACTGGAGGTTGATGCAGTGAGAGGTCAAAGGACTACTTATGAGATAGAGTTGCAGGAGGTACGCCAGGCTTACCTTAGGTCTGAGGCTTAGAACATGGAATTTTTGGCGCGACTTGAGACATTGGAGACTCACATGACTCGTATATAGTGGCAGCGCCAGAGCGCTGAGGATCGTGCAGTCAGGCACATGATGCGTACCCATGTACTAGAGGCCAAAGCTCGGGTTGACACGGTGGAGGACACCGGTAGTAGTTGTTAGTTGTACTTTTCATCTCTAGCTATCTAGTATAGTCTATTAAGTTTTATGGGTAATTCCCAGCTAATAGGCTCTAGGACGTATTTTCATTTTATGTACTAAGATCATTTGTGGTCATTTTGTATCCAAACAAATCATGTACGACTCGACATTATGTTATGAAATATTAACGTATGATGTTATGGTTGATTTCATGTTATTTATTTTCCATAGTGTTGTGGTGTAGTTATCATATCCATTTGTATCAACATTGTGATTATATCTCACGTACATTGTGTTCTTGTGATTATTAGAATCATGCCTATAACAAGACAAGGAACAAACAACGCCATGACTCCAGAATCCATTCAAGCTATGATCGATCAGGCAATTCAAAGAAACTCAACGCAGGATGACGATAGCTAAAATTTAGGAGGAGGAATCAGAAGGCCTATGCAACCTGCACGTGTCTGTACCTATCCTGATTTCATGAAATGCCAAACCTTGAACTTCAAGGGGACTGAAGGCGTTGTTGGCTTAAATCAATAGCTCGAAAAGATAGAATTAGTATTCCACATTAGGGGTTGTGCCATTGAAAATCAAGTGAAGTTTGCTACCTGTACTCTGCTAGGTGTTGCACTAACCTGGTGGAATGGTCATGTGAGAACCTTAGGTCATGATGATGCCTATGCTATGACTTGGGGGACTTTCAAGAAGAAATTGTCGGACAAATATTGTCTAAATGGTGAGATCAAGAAACTCGAAATTGAACTGTGGAATCTTAAGATCAAGGGAAACGATGTTGCAGCTTACACTCAGCGTTTCCAATAACTAGCCTTGACGTGCACCACATTTCTTACTAATGAAACAGCAAAGATTGAAAAGTATATCGGTGGACTTCCCGATAACATTCATGGAAATGTCATGTCTGCAAGGCCCAAGACTCTTGACTTTGCTATCGAGTTGGCCAACGACTTGATGGATCAGAAACTCCGCACTTATGCGGAAAGGCAGAATGAAAATAAGAGGAAGGCTGATGATTCGTCAAGAAACAACCACCAACAACAATCCCATTAGAGACAAAATGTAGCTAGGGCATACACTATTGGCCCTGGTGAAAAGAAGGTCTATACTGGGGACCTACCTCTATGATACTGGGCAATGTGCACCCAAGTGTGGAAAATGTAAGAGGTATGGCCATGCTACCACTGATTGTCGGGTCAAAACCAATAACAACAATAGCAACAACAACAACAAGAAGAATCAAAAGGCTAGAGCATGCTATGAATGTGGTAACACCGGCCACATCAAGAAAAATTACCCAAAACTGAAGAACTATGGGAATAACAACGAGAATGGCCCAGCTCAAGGAAGAGCTTATGCTTTGGGAGGAAGAGATGCTAGCCCGGATTCTAACGTCATCACGGGTATGTTTCTTCTCAACAACCGATATGCTACAATTTTGTTTGATACCGGTACGGATAGGAGCTTTATATCTACTACTTTTAGTGCCTCAATATTCATTACCCCCACTACATTAGAAAATCATTATGATGTAGAATTAGCTGATAGGAAAATCATAAGAGCCAACACCATAATTCTAGGTTGCACTCTAAACTTCATGAATCATCCTTTCAACATCGATTTCATGCCGGTCCCACTCGGTAGTTTTGACGTCATTATTGGGATGGACTGGTTAACAAAGTATTATGGAGTGATCATCTGTGACGAGAAGATTATGCGTGTTCCTTTCGGAAAAGATACGTTAATTTTTCAAGGCAAAGGAAGCAATCAAAGGAAAGAATCCTGACTAAATATCATTTCGTGCACTAAAGCATAAGAGTATTTATCCAAGGGTTGTGATGTCTTTTTGGCACACATTACTACAAAGGAAGCCAAGGACAAGTCAGAGGAGAAGCGACTTGAGGACGTGCCAATCGTCAGAGACTTTCCTGAAGTTTTTCCTAAAGACTTGCCGGGTATTCCACCAGCTCGACAAGTAGAATTCCAAATTGATTTGGTACCAGGTGCTGCACCTGTAGCACGGGCACCTTATCGGTTGGCACCGTCCAAAATGAAGGAACTGGCGGAACAACTACAGGAACTGTCCGACAAAGGATTTATAAGACCCAGCTCTTCACCCTGGGGAGCTCCGGTTTTGTTTGTCAAGAAGAAAGACGGATCATTCCGTATGTGCATCGACTATCGTGAGCTGAACAAGTTAACGGTGAAGAACCGTTATCCACTTCCCAGAATTGATGACTTGTTCGATCAACTTCAAGGATCGAGTGTCTACTCGAAAATCGACTTACGATCAGGGTACCATCAGTTGAGAGTTCGCGGAGAAGATATCCCAAAAACCGCGTTTAGGACGCGTTATGGGCATTATGAATTTCAAGTAATGCCTTTTGGGTTGACAAACGCACCCGCTGTATTCATGGACCTCATGAACAGAGTGTGCAAACCATACTTGGATAAGTTTGTGATTGTCTTTATCGACGACATATTAATTTATTCAAAGAACAAGGAAGAGCCTGAAGAACGTCTTAAGTTAATCTTGGAACTACTTAAGAAAGAGGAGTTGTACGCAAAATTCTTCAAGTGTGAATTTTGGATTCCAAAAGTACAGTTTCTCGGACATGTGATTGATAGCAAATGCATACATACAGATCCTGCAAAGATTGAGTCGATTAAAGATTGGGCATCTCCTAAGAGTGAAATAAAGAACCGCCAATTTTTAGGACTCGCTGGTTACTACAAAAGATTCATTGAAGGCTTTTCCAAGATCGCAAAGCCAATGACTAAGCTGACTCAGAAAAATGTGAAGTTTGATTGGGGAGAGAAGGAGGAAGCCGCATTTTAATTAATTAAGGAGAAGCTGTGTAGCGCACCCATTCTGGCCTTGCCTAAAGGATCGGAAAACTTCATTGTTTATTGCGATGCTTCGCATAAGGGTTTGGGTGTCGTGCTTATGCAAAACGAGAAAGTTATAGCCTATGCTTCTCGACAACTGAAGATCCACGAGAAAAACTACACAACTCATGACCTGGAACTTGGAGTGGTGGTGTTCGCTCTTAAGCTATGGAGACACTACTTATACGGAACAAGGTGCACCGTATTTACCGACCACAAGAGTTTGCAACATATCCTGGATCAAAAAGAGTTAAACATGAGACAACGACGTTGGTTGGAACTGCTTAGTGATTACGATTATGACATTCGTTATCACCCGGGGAAGGCAAATGCTGTTGCTGATGCTTTGAGCAGGAAAGAACGGTCTAAACCTTTAAGGGTTCGAGCCTTAGTCATGACTATTGGTTTGAATCTTCCTAAACAAATCCTAGAAGCTCAAACTAAAGCGTTAAAACCTGAAAACCTCACTGCCGAAGATGTTGGAGGTATGCTCCGACAAGACCTTACAAAGGAAAGACTGAAACCCCGTGCGGACGGAACCTTATGTTTAAACAACAGGAGTTGGTTACCGTGTTATGGCGACTTAAGGACTCTAGTCATGCACGAGTCTCACAAGTTAAAGTATTCTATTCGTTCGGGTTCAGATAAAATGTACCAAGACTTGAATCAGTTGTATTGGTGGCCTAACATGAAGGCGAACATTGCCACATATGTTAGAAAATGTCTGACTTGTGCTAAAGTCAAGGCAGAACATCAAAAACCTTCTGGTTTACTGGTCCAACCGGAGATTCCAGAATGGAAATGTGAGAAAATCACCATGGATTTCGTTACTAAAATCTTTAAGACGGCAAACGGTTATGACACCATTTGGGTGATCGTTGATCGTCTTACAAAATATGCTCACTTCCTACCAATGAGGGAAAATGATCCCATGGAGAAATTAATGAAGCTCTACATGAAGGAAGTGGTTACCCGACATGGTGTGCATGTATCTGTCATCTCCGATCGTGATGGTAGATTTACTTCACTATTCTGGCAAGCACTTCATAAGGCTTTGGGAACTCGATTGGACATGAGTACAACCTATCATCCTGAAACTGACGGTCAAAGTGAAAGAACTATCCAAACTTTGGAAGACATGTTACGCGCCTGCGTGTTAGACTTTGGAAAGAATTGGGATAGACATTTACCGTTAGTAGAGTTCTCATACAACAGTTACCATACCAACATAAAGGCTGCACCCTTTGAAGCACTGTATGGACGAAAGTGTCGATCACCCATATGTTAGGCAGAAGTTGGAGATGCTCAGCTTACTGTTCCTGCAATAATTCATGAAACCACCGAGAAGATCGTCCAAATCAAAAGCAGAATCCAAGCCGCTCGTTACCGACAGAAGAGCTATGCGAACATTAGACGTAAGCCAATGGTATTTCAAGTTGGTGACAAGGTCATGTTAAAAGTTTCACCTTGGAAAGGAGTTGTGCATTTTGGAAAACGAGGAAAGTAAAACCCTAGGTACGTCGGTCCTTTCAAGGTAATCGAGAGAGTCAGAACTGTTGCCTATAAACTTGAGCTACCATAACAGTTAAGCCGAGTTCATAACACGTTTCACGTGTCAAACCTGAAGAAGTGTCTGTCCGATGAGTCGTTGGTGATTCCGTTGGAAGAACTACGTGTTGATGACAAGCTCCACTTTGTGGAAGAGCCGGTGGAAGTTATGGATCGGGAAATCAAGCAATTGAAGAGGAGTCGCATTCCCATCATAAAGGTTAGATGGAACTCTAAACGAGGTCCTGAGTTTACCTGGGAACGTGAGGACCAATTCAAACAAAAGTATCCACACCTTTTCGTCAAGACCGCACCATCATCAAGTGGCGCGTCTTAAGCCTTGAGGACAAGGCTCATTTAACCGGGGGAGACTATAACACCCCGTGTTTTCAGGTCTCATAACAATTTCAATAACTCCATTACCTTCCATTCATACGTGCTTACTTTTAATTTAGATCGTTTAGTTAAACCATAATAAGTAAAAACTTAACCAAGGCCTTCTAATACCATGAATAAGCCCACGCTTAGGCTTAAGATCTTAGTTAACATCTTCCTACGACTTATCAAATTTAAAATCAAATGTATGTCATCCATATCCTTTCGTCACCACCTAGCAGTTAACTTTAAAGAGTGAATGAGCAAGTTGTATGTTTCTTCACTTGTGAAAGGGGTTGCGCATAATAGGAAAAATTACTTAGGTAATTCAGGGGAAACAAATAAAATCCCAACAAGCTAGCAAAACAATCGTGTACTCCCATATTCAAATCCTCATGTACGACAAAAAAAAGAGAATACATGAACCCATCACACAATAACTCTATTAACCCATGTGTAAAGCCCAAGCTCCTTTTATAAAAACACACAAACACCCGTGATATGTATATAGGCTGCTATCCCTTGATTTTGCCTCCAAGAAATCCACAGTAATCCTCTTTTATTCCCTGTGCATTGACCAACTTGAACCCAAGAAATTCTTTACCTCATTTGAGTTAACATTAAAACGTGACTTATAAGTAGATCACTATACCTGCACCTTTTGTTAGTATATGAAGGCTTGCAAATGCAGAGAGCACCTCACCACTGCCATATTCATCATACTCTCAATCCACACTCTTGTGAAACTATCAGGCACTACGCACAAAACCCTAAAAACACTAAGAACCCTAACCCTAAACTCGTCCCTTTTTACTTTCTATCTTCTTGTCGAAGTGCAAGCAAGCTAGGTGTATTCTACGGGTTGTTGCAAGAGCATTTGCGGGGCACAAAACGTTGTGGGACGTTGGTTTGATTGTTGGTTCACGAATTGGCTTATACCAAAATTAGGGTTTTCGTTGGTTATTATCCTTCACACAGCCATAAAATTGTGAGTTCACACCTTTTCTTTTATTTTGATTTCATGCATCGTCCTTAGTTTGGTAGTGCTTGAAATCGTTTTAAAAACAAAACCTGTTTTCTATGGTTTCCTGATATGAGCAGAACACTCATTGAAACCCATAAAACACCTTATGTAATTATAAAATGTAGAGTATGTTGTTATAGATTCACGTATTAGGCTCTCTTGAAGATTGAATATATACTGGTGTGAAACGCATGAACATAAAGAACCCATAATGCTACCCTAAGTATATGAAGTGACAAGTAAAAACTTGAGCCATAGTACGCAGATATTGTAGGCTTAGAAACTCAGCCCCTTTGTAGTGTAGTTTAGACGCACTAATAGTTAGAAAGACATCGCACCTGTTACAGCTTTTTCTTTAAGAACTGTAACTTACGGCCATGACTTTGCCGTTACACTATCGACCTTAACAAGGAAGGCTTTAGGAACGGACTTAATTCACTTCCAAAAATAGGGACGCGGTCCGTGGATCATTTTGCCCCTGTAATCTACTTAAAAAATTTCGTCTAGACAATAAAAAGATATAAGGACCCAAAGGTTTTATAGTAATGCTGTCACGCAGTTAATTACTGCTGACAGACACACTCGGGACACCCCTTACTTTAAGCCTTGTTTTGACCCACTTAGACTTAGGCGTAGAGAGAACAAGTAGGGGCATTTCATAGTCGACATGGCATGTTGTATTTAGCAACTTGAATCACGAAAAATGGTTGAGAAATGAGCTCGCAATTTGGATCCAAAGTTAGTACTGCTGTCACGCAGTTAATACTGCTGACAGACAACTCGACACCCCCTACTTTAGCTTCATTTTTGACCACGATATCGACCTCTGCCCCCAAAACTTATAAAAGGTGAATCATAGTAGACCTGGCCTAGTTTTCAAAAGTGTTTTTACTTTGCCCTAACGTTAAGTAACGAATCGGCAAATTGCTTTCAAAAGTCTGACCATGTAAACACCATGAGCTAAAATGACCAATTTATTTTCTAAGTATAAAAACTGCCAAGCAACCCATACATGTTTAGCCTTATTTTTAACGCGTAAAATGACATTTCTAGACAAAGTTCACTTAACGACTATTGTAGACGACCTAACTGAGATACAAATTATGTTTTTCTTTTCATATAGCCATCTAAACGAACCTGAAATCTAATTTTGTTAAAACTATGCGACACCTTATGTTAAAACTTAATAATATGTAAGTTTAACCTCAAAAGTGAAACGTTAACATTTCGACTAATCAATTCTCATACTTAGAGACCAAACCAAGGGCTGGCCTCAGCTAATGAATTAAAGTATATGCAGATAGTTCTTAAAGTCCGAAGAAGTCGTAATTTATTACTTATATTTTTAGCGCGTTGGACCCGTAAGTTTGACTACTTTTAAGATCAAGAATTTGTTTTACAAATATCGTTAATTCAAAATATAATTTCAAGCACACACTTAGGGACGATAGATTGCAAGTATTTATATATTATTTTTTGTTGGTGAATATATATTATGTATTCATAGGTTGCGTGTTTAAAGCCTTTTTTTGAATCGTTCTTACGTGCCTCTACTTTGGCTTAATTCATTATCAATACTCAATGTGAGTTTATTGTCCCTACTTTTATACTTTTCAATCATTTATCTAATCTCGAGGATGAGGGGGGGGGGGGGGGGGGGGGGGGGATCATGTTTTTTTTACAAAATGGATGCAAGTGCATTTTAAATTCAAATGTTACGAGTTTTCCTAAGTAGCTATAACCTACTATGCCCATTATCATGAACTATCAATTGCATAGATGTAGTTGTTAATTACATTATGTGAGCGTGAATGTTATGTATAGATCTATTTGAGATTAACATCCCCAGTTTCGGGCATGTTAGCGCTTGGCTTAGGTTTTCGGTTGTCGGAAACAACGAACGTATTATACATTTGGAATCATGGTTGTTAATGGGTTTGAACATCTACATTGGGCAAAGTCATTTATATGTATTTGATATACATACATTGTTTAGCTTCGGTGTCATGAGCTTAGTGCATTTCGTAATACATTTTTGTTGATATTGTATTTGTTACTATATTACAGGGAAATCTGGCTATCGCTTCATTAAATTTATAAAACCTATAAATTTACCAACCATTATTTGTTGACAGTTTAAACTTGTTTTCTCAGGTCATTAAGGTACAAGTCCATGGGATTACATTGGCTGGTCGTTCATTTGAAGTCATTGTCAAAAGATTTTGCATGCCATTACATTTGGGAAACATTGTTATGTTGTAATTCTTTTACTCTTCTAAGACAAAACAAGTTAAGCCCGTGTGAGCTTTTTTTAACGAAACCATTATTAAAATCTAATGTATCAGTTTTTAAACGACCCTTTATAATGGTCGTTCTCATATCTTGTGCTATTGATCTATGAAGTAATACCCCCGGAACATCATATTCCGCTGTGGCCCATTTTAGGAGTGTTACAGATTGGTATCAGAGCCAAGGTATAACGAACCAAGGTCAATTGTTTTTACTTGGTCTATAAACGTTTCTCAAACATTTTGTGTCATTCAAAAAGTTTTCAAAGGGGACATGCATTACATTACTAAAATTGCATTTAGTAATACATGCTTCACATGTCATACATCATCTTAGCATTATTTGATTTAATTCAAGTGCTTACATAGTTATATTTACATGTTTATATTCCTATTACTTAGATTTACAAACGGCTCTATTTATAATATACTTATACAAGTTTAAATATTGATTACAGATTAGTTATGTCATCATACAACGATGTCTGCGGTTACCTACATGTCTTATATATACGATTCAAAGGACATCTTCATGTTAGGGGCATCCCACTCAAGAATGCTGGCGAGATTTCGGAGATGGACCCATACGAGGAAGTTGCCCAACAAGGGCAAGCACACCCACT
The DNA here is from genome assembly GCA_026074375.1 of Tanacetum coccineum. Classification (NCBI taxonomy): domain Eukaryota; kingdom Viridiplantae; phylum Streptophyta; class Magnoliopsida; order Asterales; family Asteraceae; genus Tanacetum; species Tanacetum coccineum. The sequence continues at coordinate 23,657 of BQNB010013135.1, read as the reverse complement.
GTCACCTGCCTATGTACCTGATCCCATGGAGTTAGATGAGCATGTGCCAGTATATGTTCCGGAGCTAGAGCACCCAGAGTACCAGGCACCATCTGATGATGACATCCAGGTCGAGGTTCAGCCATATGCTGAGGATGCTTCACCGACTGCTGAGTCACCTGGATACATTGCTGACTCGGATTCGATGGAGGATGATACTGATGAGATTTATTGATTATCCAGATGAGCATGTGGAGGCGAGAGGTGGAAAGGGATGATGATGAGGATCCGGAGGAGGATACCAGCGAAGGAAAGGAATCAGATGAATATCATTTCGTGCACTAAAGCACAAGAGTATTTGTCAAAGGGATGTGATGTCTTTTTGGCACACATACTACGAAGGAAGCCAAAGGATAAGTCAGAGAGATGCGACTTGGGACGTGTCGGATCGTCAAGGACCCTTTCTGGATGTTATTCCTGAAGACTCTGCCGGGTATTCCACCAGTAGACAAGTAGAATTTCCAAATTGATTTGGTACCAGGTGCTGCACCTGTAGCACGGGCACAATTATCGGTTGTTGGTTTACGTTACGTAATAAGGAAACTGGCACAACCTATCCCCGGAACAACTACAGGAACTGTCGGACAAAAGGGATTTATAAGACCCACTCTTCACCCTAGGTGAAGCTCCGGTTTTGTTTGTTCAAGAAGGAAAGACGGATCATTCCGTTATGTGCATCGACTATTCGAGAGCTGAATAAGTTAACGGTTGATGAACGAGATATCCAATTCCAGGAATTGATGACTTGTCGATAACTTCAAGGATCGAGTGTCTACTCAAAGATTGACATTACGCATCTGGTTACCATCAGTTCAGAGTTCCGCGAAGAAGAAAGATATCCCGGGAAACGAGTTTAGGACGCGTTTATGGGCATTATGAATTTCAAAGTATGCCTTTTGGGTGACAAATGCCCCGACTGTATTCATGGACTCATGAATAGAGTGTGCAAACCATACTTAGATAAGTTTGTGATTGTCTTTATCGACGACATATTAATTTATTTAAAGAACAAGGAAGAGCATGAAGAACATCTCAAACTAATCTTGGAACTACTTAATAAAGAGGAGTTGTACGCAAAATTCTCCAAGTGTGAATTTTGGATTCCAAAAGTACAGTTTCTCGGGCATGTGATTGATAAAGAAAGTCATACATGTAGATCCTGCAAAGATTGAGTCGATTAAAGATTGGGCATCTCCTAAGAGTGCAACAGAGATCCGCCAATTTTTAGGACTCGCTGGTTATTACAGAAGATTCATTGAAGGCTTTTCCAAGATCGCAAAGCCAATGACTAAGCTGACTCAGAAAAATGTGAAGTTTGACTAGGGAGAGAAGGAGGAAGCCGCATTTCAATTGATTAAGCAGAAGCTGTGTAGCGCACCCATTTTGGCCTTGCCTAAAGGATCAGAAAACTTCATTGTTTATTGCGATGCTTCGCATAAGGGTTTGGGTGCCGTGCTTATGCAAAACGAGAAAGTTATAGCCTATGCTTCTCGACAACTGAAGATCCACGAGAAAAACTACACAACTCATGATCTGGAACTTGGAGCGGTGGTGTTCGCTCTTAAGCTGTGGAGACACTACTTATACGGAACAAGGTGCACCGTATTTACCGACCACAAGAGTTTGCAACATATCCTGGACCAAAAAGAGCTAAACATGAGACAACGGCGTTGGTTGGAATTGCTTAGTGATTACGATTGTGACATTCGTTATCACCCGGGGAAGGCAAACGTTGTTGCTGATGCCTTGAGCAGGAAAGAACGGTCTAAACCTTTAAGAGTTCGAGCCTTAGTTCATACTATGAGTTTGAACCTCTCCTACAAATCCTAGAAGCTCAAAACCCAAAGTATATTAAACCTAAAAAACCTTAATGCCTGAAGATGTTAGAGGTATGCTCCGACAAGAACCTTACAAAGGAAAAGAATGAAATCCTAGCGCGGGACGGAAACCTTATGTTTAACAACAAGTGTTGGTTACCGCTGTTATGACGACTTAAGACTCTAGTCATGCATTCGAGTATCATAAGTTAAAGTATTATATTCATCCCGGTCTCGACAAGATGTACAAGACTTAACAGCAGTTGTATTGTGTGGCTATCATGAAGGCGAATATGCCAAGCTATGTTAGCAAATGTCTGACATGTGCTAAAGTCAAGGCAGAGCATCAAAAACCTTCTGGCTTATTGGTCCAACCGGAGATTCCAGAATGGAAATGGGAGAAGATCACCATGGATTTTGTCACTAAACTCCCTAAGACGGCCAAATGGGTTTATAGGACAACATTTGGGAAAATTGTCTGATTGTCTTACAAAAATCTGCTCACTTCCTACCAATGAGGGAAAATGATCCCATGGAGAAGTTAATGAAGCTTTACATGAAGGAAGTAGTCACCCGACATGGTGTGCCTGTATCTATTATCTCCGATCGTGATGGTAGATTTACTTCACTATTCTGGCAAGCACTCCTTTAGGCCTTTGTGCGAAACCTGATTGACATGAGTACGGTCCTATCACCGAAACGACGGATACAATGTAATGGGCTATCCAACTTTGGAAGACATGTTGCGAGCTTGCGTTGTTTGTCTTTTGGAAAGAATTGGGGATCAGACACTTATCCGTTAGTAGTTTTATCTTACAAAACAATAGTACCTACCAGCATTTAAGGCTGCACGATTTGAGGCACTGTTATGGTCGAATGTGTCGTCGATCACCCGTATTATGTTGGGGCAGAAGTGGAGATGATCAACCTTACGAGGTCATGCTATAATTCATGAAACCACCGAGAAGATCGTCCAAATCAAAAGTAGGATCCAAGCCGCTCGTGACCGATAGAAAAGCTATGCTAACATTAGACGTAAGCTACATAGTATTTCAAGTTGGTGACAAGGTAATGTTCACAAGTTTCACATTGGAATGGAGTTGTGGTTTGGAAAAAACGAGGGAAGTTTTTAACCCTAAGGTTCGCGGTCCTTTCAAGGTTATCGAGAGAGACTCGGAACTGTTGCCTATAAGCTTGACGCTACACAACAGTTAAGCCGAGTTCATAACATGTTTCACGTGTCAAACCTGAAGAAGTGTATGTCCGATGAGTCGTTGGTGATTCCGTTGGAAGAACTACGTGTTGATGACAAGCTTCTTGTGGAAGAGCCGGTGGAAGTTATGGATCGGGGAAATCAAGCAAATTCGAGACGAAGTCGCATTTCCCATCATAAAGGTTTTGTGGAACTCTAAACGATGGGGGTCATGAGTTTACTTAGGGACGTGAGGACCAATTCAAACAAAAAGTATCACACATTTTCGTCAAGTCTTGCACCATCATTCAAGTTGGCGTCTTTGAAGCCTTGAGGACAAGCTCATTTACCGGGGAGACTATAACACCACACCCCCCCCCACCCGTGTTTTCAGGTCTCATAACAATTTCAATAACTCCATTACCTTCCATTTATACGTGCTCACTTTTAATTTAGATCGTTTAGTTAAACCATAATAAGTAAAAACTTAACCAAGGCCTTCTAATACCATGAATAAGCCCACGCTTAGGCTTAAGATCTTAGTTAGCATCTTCCTATGACTTATCAAATTTAAAATCAAATGTATGTCATCCATATCCTTTCGTCACCACCTAGCAGTTAACTTTAAAGAGTGAATGAGCAAGTTGTATGTTTCTTCACTTGTGAAAGGGGTTACGCATAATAGGAAAAATTACTTAGGTAATTCAGGGGAAACAAATAAAATCCCAACAAGCTAGCAAAACAATCGTGTACTCCCATATTTAAATCCTTATGTACAAAAAAAAAGTGAAATACATGAACACATCACACAATAACTCTATTAACCCATGTGTAAAGCCCAAGCTCCTTTTATAAAAATACACACAAACACCCGTGATATGTATATAGGCTGCTATCCCTTGATTTTGCCTCCAAGAAATCCAAGTTAATCTCTTTTTAAACTGTTGCAATTGGACCAACTTGAACCGAGAAATTCTTTACCTATATTGAGGTTAACATTAAAAGTGACTTTTAAGTAGATCACTTTACCTGACCTTTTGTTAGTTTATGAAGGCTTGCACATTTGCAGTGAGCACCTCAACCACTGCCATTATTCATCATACTCTCAATCCCACACTCTTGTGAATAATAAGGCCACTTTGCTCAAAAACCCTAAAATACACTAGAACCCTAACCCTATAACTTGTCCCTTTTTTACTTTCTATCTTCTTGTCGAAGTGCAAGCAAGCTAGGTGTATTCTACGGGTTGTTGCAAGAGCATTTGCGGGGCACAAAATGTTGTGGGACGTTGGTTTGGTTGTTGGTTCACGAATTGGCTTATACCAAAATTAGGGTTTTCGTTGGTTATTATCCTTACACAGCAATTAGAATTGTGAGTTCCACAAATATTCTTTTATTTTGATTTCATTGCATCGTCCATTAAGTGTTTGGTAGTGCGTGAAATCGTTTTATATAACAAAACCTGTTTTCTATGGTTTCCTGATATGAGCAGAACACTCATTGAAACCCATAAAACACCTTATGTAATTATAAAATGTAGAGTATGTTGTTATAGATTCACGTATTAGGCTCTCTTGAAGATTGAATTAATATTTGGTGTGAAACGCTATGAACATAAAAGAAACCATAATGCTCCCTAAGTATATGAAGTGAAAGTAAAATCTGAGCCATATTACGCTGTATTGTAGGCTATAGAAAATTAGGCCATTTGTAGTCGTTAGTTTAGACGCACTAATAGTTAGAAAGACATCGCACCTGTTACAGCTTTTTCTTTAAGAACGCAGCTTACACCATGACTTTGCGTACACTATCCGACCCTTAAACACGAAGCATATAGGAACGACTTAATTACTTCCAAAAATAGGACGGGTCGTGATCATTTTGCCCCTGAAATTACTAAAATTCGTCTAGAAAATAAAAAGATATAAGGACCCAAAGTTAGTACTGCTGTCACGCAGTTAATACTGCTGACAGACAACTCGACACCCCTTACTTTAAGCCTTGTTTTGACCCACTTAGACTTAGGCGTAGAGAGAACAAGTAGGGGCATTTCATAGTCGACATGGCATGTTGTATTTAGCAACTTGAATCACGAAAAATGGTTGAGAAATGAGCTCGCAATTTGGATCCAAAGTTAGTACTGCTGTCACGCAGTTAATACTGCTGACAGACAACTCGACACCCCCTACTTTAGCTTCATTTTTGACCACGATATCGACTCTTGCCCCAAATAACTTTATAAAGGTTTGATCATAGTAGACATGGCCTGTTTTCAAAAGTGTTTTTACTTTCTTGCCCTAAAAAACGGGGTTATAGTTATCGAATCGGCAAATTGCTTTCAAAAGTTGACCATGTAAACACCAAGAGCTAAAAATGACCAATTTATCTTTCTAATTAAAAAATGCCAAGCAACCATAATGATTGCCTCATTTTTAACGCGATTTTTTAAAACGGACTATTTCTAGACAAAGTTCACTTAACGACTATTGTAGACGACCTAACTGAGATTACAAATATGTTTTTACTATTCCATATAGGCCATCCTAGACGATCTTGGGGGGGAGGAATTAAATTGTAGAATCTATGCGACGCCTTATGTAAAACTTATAATATGTAAGTTTAACCTCAAAAGTGAAACGTTAACATTTCGACTAATTAATTCTCATACTTAGAGACCAAACCAAGGGCTGACATCAACTAATGAATTAAAGATACTGCAACATAGTTTCTTAAAAGTCCGAAATTTAGTCGTATTTTTATATACTTATTTTTAGCCGGTTGACCCGATAAAGTTGATACATTTTTAAGATAAGAAATGTGTTTTAAATATCGTTAATTCAAATATATTTCAAGCACACACTAGGGACGAGATTGCAAGTATTTATATTATTATTTTTTCGTTGAGTGAATATATATTATTTATTCATAGGTTGTGGTTAAAGCCTTTTGCATCGTTCTGCGTGCCACTACTTTGCTTCTACATTATCAATACTCAATGTGAATTTATAGTCTCCACTTTTATACTTTTCAATCATTTATCATATCTCAGGGATGAGATCATGTTTGTTTTACAAAATGGATACAAGTACATTTAAATTCAAATATTACGAGTTTGCCTAAGTAGCTATAACACACTATGCCCATTATCAGGAACTGTCAATTGCATAGATGTAGTTGTTAATTACATTATGTGAGCGTGAATGTTATGAATAGATCTATTTAGGATTAACATCCCTGTTCGGGCAAGTAACGCTTGCTAGTTTATCGGTTGGCCGGAAACAACGAAGTATCACAATTTGGTAATCTTGGATGTTATGGGGTGAACTTCTACATTGGGCAAAGTCATTTGTGTGATTTGAATTATACATACATTGTTTAGCTTTGGTGTCATGAGCTTAGTGCATTTCGTAATACATTTTTGTGATATTGTTTTTGTTACTCTATTACAGGTAAATCTTGCTATCCGCTTCATTAAATTTATAAACCTATAAATTCACCAATATTATTGTTGATATTTTAAACATGTTTTCTTAGGTCAATAAGGTACAAGTCACGGATACATTGGCTGGTCGTCATTTGAAGTCATTGTCATAAAGATTTGCATGCATTACATTTTGGAAACATTGTTATGTTGTGAAATCTTAACTCTTTAAGACAACAAGTTAAGACCATGAGTTTTTAGTAAACGAACCATTTCATGAATCCAATGTATCAGATTTTTAAACGGTACCTTATATGTTTGTTATCAATTCTTGTGCTATTGATCTATGAAGTAATACCCCCGGAACATCATATTCCGTTGTGGCCCATTTTGGGGGTGTTACAAAACTCCTAAGAACTTTTCTGCTTCTCCTTATCAAATATAACCTGCAAATCAAAGACAAGAAATAACTACACATGACGTAAAATTCGGCGGGATAATAATATACAACGTAATTGTTTTGGGTTTTGACACTACGAAAGCAATAAAGATAGGATGAATGTACTAATGTAATTGTGGTTTTCTGCAAGTTTTAGGAAAATTATAAATTCTGGAAATTATACAAAATTAATTTTTTTTAATAAAAAAAATACAAAATTTACTGTAGCTGGAGATGCGATGCACGCATATCCTATTAGGTATTTCCTAGAAAAAATTACTGCATAAACTACAAGAATGATTAGTACAATCATATGACTCTAAGCATGACACAGGACGCGAATTAAGCTAAACTATTTATTTTATATGTTTGAAAAGGTTCTTATAAACCAGATAATTTCCTTTACTTTTATTTGATGCAAAATACCCTTGATTGCAATTAAGACGAAGTTAAAGACAAAACAAAGCATGATTACAACTAGTTCAAACATAATGAAACAAACGATAAAGAATAAAACACACGACACTCCTAAAAATGCATGAAAATAAAAGATTAGGTTGCCTCCCAATAAGCGCTTTTCTTTATTTAACGAGTTCTATAGCTAGACTCGGAGTCACACTCCTAGGAGTAATGAAAATGATCCAAGTCGATGATCTCACTTGGATTTTCTTTCTCGGACAATTTCCTAGTGGTAGAAATTGATTGAAAGGTCTTTTTGAATTCTTCTCCATCGGGGTCTATCAATGCAATCCTAATGTGTCACGCACCATCTCCTTCTTTGGGTGGCCTATTCCAATCTATTTTCTTTTCTATCAACTCTTTTGACTCCCACATATTTCCTTTAAGATTGATATAGCTCCTAAGAATTCTACCATTTTTCTAAACACTAAGACATCCTTAAATGGGTTGAGTTCGGAATCCCTAGAAATTTTCCATTCTCCGAGAAAATGGTAATCCATGAAGTCCTTCTTAGCATAATAAGTGGGTCGGGAACCTATACCATCAGTACTAGGTCGTGGTGTATATGACTCTCGTTTTCCTATGGTGGTCCAATAAGGCGCTTCTTCATTACCTAGGTCAATTTCTTTAACTCCAAATATTAACCTAGTAACTCCTTCTCCTACTGCTAGTTTGGCTTTTTTTACAGTCGATCACGGCACTGGCAGTTGCTAAGAATCCTCTTCCTATAAGTAAGGGGGTTGCGGGGTCTTTTTCGATGTCTATAACATAGAAGTCTTCTAAGAGTTTTAACTCTCTTATGTGGACTTCTACATTTTTGACAATTCTTATAGGATAAGACTTAGCTCCATTTGCTAACCCAAAAACATGATCGGTCTCTTCTAGTAATCCAATTTTAAGCTTCTTGAAGAGATGTAATGGGATTAAATTCACACAGGACCCTAAATCTTTTAGGGTATCAAAAGGCTTAGAGTTCCCTAGTCTACAAGGCAAGGTGAATAATCCGGGATCCTTCATTTTCTTTGGCATTCGCCTTGAATGAACGCGGACCCATTTTGTCATAACCATAAACTCTCCACATATTTATCAAGAATTGCGTTGTACATTGGAGCATGAGCTAGAACTTCAAGAACCGGTAAGTTAAGATGCAAATCCTTGAATTCATCTTTTAAAGTTTGTTTGGGTTCTTTTGATTTTGGTGTTCCTATTTCATTGACCGTTAATGTTTTAACTTTTGGTTGGTCTTTTTGAGATTCAATTGTTTGTTTGGAACACAATTTGATAGCATTGATTGAATTTAGGGGATGGGATGAGCTTTGGGGGTCTCCAATTGGGTAAGAACGAGCATAAAAAACTGAAGAGGAGGAGTTAACATTCAGTTTTGGGTTCTTGACCGTATCACTTGGGAGTGCTCCCGTCATTCGATCATTGATGGCCTTCAAGAATGTGTCAATTTTATTGGCCATCTTGCTTTGTTGTTGTTCGAAATTGGATTCAAACTTAGACAATCTAGCGTCTTGAGATGCCATAAAAGTAGACACCAACCCTTTGAGATATGATTGATTTAGTTATGTAATGTCCATACGCATTTTAAACACTGATGCACTGCTACTTCACAGATTCCTTGAAATCATTTCCATCCCAAGAAAAAACAGAAAAATGGGACTATGAAACTCACCTGATACACTGCTACTTCACAGATTCATTGAAATCAACTAAACACAAATAAAACACATGTTACAAGTGATTAGGCTAAATTCCCAAGACGGTGTAACAATCAACTGATGGACTACCATTTTTATATTATTTTTATAACCATTTACCATACTTCCCATACCTTACTTATACCCTAAAACTCCTAAATCCCTTATTCGAGTTTTCTAGTTTTTCGGCATAATTTTGTAGTCACATTATGACCACAAATAAAATACTAACTGATCAAATTAGCTTTTCCTCTTTCATTTCCTACCTTCCCAATGGGTTATGAACTATTGTGATTTAAAAAAATATTGAGCCTAACTTTTTTATAAAAATTCAACATCACAAAGTACTTAAATTCGGATCTGATTCGACCATCAAAAAGTTTAGCTTGATAAGACCCATTTAAACACTTAGGAAAATTCTACAAAAATTCTAGAAAATCATACACATCATGAACTTGCTACAGTAGCAATCCCATCAATTAAAAATACGTTTTGATATAGTTTTTGACCTCACAAACACAAACCAGAATCTGCCCCAAAAACTCAGATTTGACAACGAATCTTGTAAAATTATTTTGACTGACTTCCACTCACTTTTAATTCATAAAACTAATGGGGTTGGAAAGTAGACTCTCCGTAGTTAATTTGGCTCAAGAAAATCAACAAAAGCTATCCATATGACCAAGTTATGACACTTTCAAGATGACCTAAAAATCTGCCCAGTTTTAATTCCGAATTTAACAACAACTAAACCTAATCAAACGCATCCGAACACCATTAATTACACCCTAATTGATTACTAATGATCATCTAAACATGTTTACTGAATTTTAATAAAACCCTAATTTATCCATCAATTAAAGTAAATAATATAAAAAGAATTAAACAAGAATTTAATTAAAATCATACCTAAACCTTTCACCCGAGTACACACGAATCAACACCTTTAATCTTGATAAAAATAAAAAATAAAAAAAAATATTTTTTTTCTCTTCTGCTTGGGAGTTCGACTGGCCAAAGAGAGAGAGGGAGGAGAAAAGTGATTTAGGGTTTTTCTTGATTTTGTATTTATAGTTACCTAGACTCCTAATTGTAGTCAAATTGGTTTCCTTTTTTTTCTTTTCCTTCTAGTCGGCCGAACAAACACCCCCTTATAATTTTTTTTATTAAATATTATTTAATATTTAATGTAGAATTACCTTTATTTTGTTATTTTTATAAAAACCCTTTATTAATTTAGTAAACCTTTTAAATAAAAACTAGTTTTAAACTTACTATTTATAAATTACATTTCATAAATTACTTTCCTACATTAGAAAGACTTACACTTAATTAACTTAAATACTAAACTTAATTCAATCTTAAAAATGCGCTATATTCTCTACGCTCATACCATAATTATTCACCAAATAACACGATAACGCATAAAATCATGCTATCATTTTCATTGTCACAAAATGTGAACGAAATGAAATAGCTACCAAAACCACAACTCAATCACTAATAGATGAGCACGCATCACGTATTGATATTAAATACTCATATAAGATCACATAAGCACACAATTATAATACATATAAATACTTTAGTCAACTCTAACGGTTTGACTAACCTGCTCAAATCACAGTTGTCACATTAATTTTCCATCCGCCAACCCAAAGACATGATCAGTCTCTTCTAATAATCTAATTTTAAGCTTTTTGAAGAGATAAACGGATAAAATTCAAACTAGAAAACAGACCCTAAAATCCTAAGTATCAAAAGGCTTGAGTCTCCTTATCTACAAACAAGTGAATAATTCGGGAAACGGATAATAGTCGAAATATCCGGGGCGGGGGGGAAAGGGATGGTGGGTTGGGCTGTGGGAGATGGCGGGGGGGGGGGGGGGGGGGGGGGAAGGGAGTGGGGGGTAGAGCGGGGGGAGGTTGGCGGGTGGGGGTAGAGAGTGTGGGGTGGGTGGTGGTGTATGGGGAGATTGGGTGGGGGGGGGTGGGGGGATGTGGGGGGGATAGGATGTTTGAGAAATGAGATGAGGGTTTGGGATATAGGGTTGGATCTGAGAATAATAGGTTAGAAAGTTGAGTTAGAATTTAATAATCTGTCCGCGTCATTAGTATAACTCATTCGCGCCTAGACGTATGCCAGAAGGTTAATAAATTTCCTTCTTTTAATACTTTATTTTCTTCGCCTATCGCCTTGAATGAACGCGGACCCATTTTTATCTAACTCTAAACTCTCGACATATTTGTCTAAAATTACATTGTACATTAAAGCATGAGCTAGAAATTCATGAACCTGTAACTTAAGATGCAAATCCTTAAATTCATCTTCTAGAGCTTTTTCAGTTTGTTTTGATTTTGGTGTTCTAATTTTATTGACCGTATTATACCCTGACTATAATAATAATATTATTATAAGTATTAAATAGAATAAGGGACTATATTAACATTTAACTCGAAAGTTACATCCGTATATATGGTATACAAAAATAAATTGATTAAAAAAATCATTAATAGTAAATTTAGAAAAAAAATCAAAACCAAATGAAACAAATTTTTTTGAACGGCGAGTTAATACAGTTACTAAGTTAGTTATTCGATTCCACAGTACTTACCTAGGAAGGTAGATCATTCCAGCCTCCGAATAAAATTAATATTCGATTCCACAGTACATACCCATACGGTAGTCCCAGCCAAGCCTCGAACGACGCATCTATAGGCATAACCCCACAGGATTCCCACCTTAAAGGAATACCCACACGGAGAGACTCGAACCTGAGACCTCTCGCATGTGGTAACAACCTCCCCAAGGAATAGTCCTTGGTGGCCAACTGAGCTAGCCCAGTTAGTTCAAATGAAACAAATTGATTCATTTTAAACTACATCCGTACCATTCTTTTAAATGAATGGAAGCCTCACAAAAAATAGATGATCTAATTAACTTATATAACTATGTTAAATGGAAATTTGTCAACATTTCCTTTGAAAGTTTAGTTACATCTATATAAATAATATAAATATAGTAGATAAAATATATATATATTATATAATATATATATATAATAAATATATAATATATATCCACGGTTCCATAATGCAAAACTCATTCATAATATCCTAAACCAAAACAAAATAAAAGTGCCGCAACAAAATACAATGTAGAGTCACGTCGGAGTTGTTCGAGTTTGGTTTCGGGTTTCGTTAGATTGAATTTGGTTTGGGCATCTCTGTATTGGGTTTGTTAGTAGGAGTTTTGATCGAGTCTGTGCTTGAGTTGAATTGCGGGGTAGATTTCATTGGCGTTCGTGTGCGGTTGATTTCGAGTCTCATTTTCATTTCCTTTCGATCATTCTTTGTTAGCCTTGAGGTATCTATCGTTGACTGTCATTTTTTTACACAATACACTAAGCATACGTTTTACTTATTATATATTAACATGATATATATAGATAAGAAAGATCACCATTATTAATGAAAAGGAAGACTCAACATAGACAATACAAAAGAAGCCATACATAATATGTATGTGCATGAACTTCTTAACGCGATAAAGTAGGGCTTATTAAATATGGCTTATGGATATTTAATCAAGTTAACATACGGACTTGAGTTATAAGAGCTATAAATTAAGACTTGAAATGTGAGGTTTGGCTAGTGTAATCGTAAGTCGTAAATCGGTAATTCACGGGTCGTGAACGTATTGAGCATGTGTAAGGTTTTAGATCATGTATGTAAATCAAGTGACATGATATATGTATCAAAGTTAATTGACGTAAAGATTTGAACAAGAAATTTTAAGTATCATAATCAATAAAGATGCCTTAAACTAGCTAGGTCTCATGTACTACTAATGAAGAAGAATGAAAAACAAGAATAAGTAATCTGTATGTACCTTCCAAAATTAGTTTGCAAATAGTGCATGTTGACGTGCCCACATTCTTAATATTACATACTCATGAATGTTTATACTACTTGATATTAAAACATGACAACATATTATTAAATAGAATTGTTAATTAGTAAATTATTCTACCATCTACAAATTCGCCACTTACAACAATAGAATTATAAAATTAATGAAATACGAATTATATAAAAAAAGAACAGACCTTCAATATCCTAACATTGTAGCTAAAATCGTAAATATTATTTGGCCTCGTAATTCTAGTAATTACTTTGAAGAATGAGTAACTCTAGTTTTCATACATGCGTTGAGTTGCTTTTAAGGTACGAATATTCTTAATACCTACTTCTCTTTACTATTATTATTGAAAAAATATGTATTTTTTTTTATTTTTATACTTTTGCTTCGATCGTTCCGTTATTTAGTTAAAAAATTCTAACCATTTTCTTTTAAGGACTCTCTATAACTATTGATCCGTATCTATTTGCACCTTTGCAAGCATTATATCTGTTGCCTATTATTTGATTTGATATTCGTTCGCTACCTATTTGATAATTTCGTTGAACCCATTGAACTCATTTCACACATGCTTCATTTAACATTGTCATGATATGAACTTATTCGTTTTGTTTAGGCATGACCTTTTATTGACATAATATGTTTCGTTTTGATATTCTATATAAACCTTTTTGTTAGTTCTGATGCCCGAGCTAACTATCCATGGAGGTACCATGGCCTCGTCATTGAGGCACCAATGGCGTGACACTATCTGTGGCGGTGTGATCAGTCTACGGCGTTCCCTTTTGTTTTGTGTGCTCTATTATGCACTTGGCCATATATGATTTGATTTGGAGGGAGCGTATGGATGCATCCTAGGTACTTTGTTCAGTTCAGTTTTAGTGCATGGCTTAGTGTGGTGCCAACACCTCATTGCACTTTTATTTCGGTACATGCGGAGATTGTAACTCCCTTGTACAACATGCTATAATATATATATATATAGTCTAAGCGTGTGGCATGCTTTAGACTTTTGTTTCGAGCTCGTAGGGCATTTCTATATGTTTCGTTTGGCTACTTATTTCATTTGGCTTCCTCTTTCGTTTTGCTACCTATTTCGTTGGGCTACTTGTTTCATCCAGCTCTTATGATATATGTGATATTTGTTACCCAGATTATAGTGATTCTATTTCATTTACTTATCCATACTTGATTTATTTGTTTTGTTTATGTCCGTTTGTATATATGTTCACTGAGCTATTTAGCTCAGCCGCATTTTCTTTCTTCATGGCAGGTACTCAGGAAGCTAGGTTTTTGAGTGAAGAGTGTATATTAGCTCATTTGAAATTACCTTGGAGGATAGCATAACCAGATCTAACTAGAAAGTTAGATTAGCTATTGGAGTATGGGAATTTATGGTTCGTTTAGATAATGATTTTCGTTTCTGCTTTTTGTATTGCCTTATGACTGGGGTGATTTTGCAACCCATTTAGCAATCTTCCGCTTGCATATGTTTTGGTTCTGTAAGTGTGACATTCGGGGTTGTTTCAGGGTGGGGTGTTACAGACCATTAGTGTTTTAGCTTGTAGTTGGTCTTTTTGAGAATCCTTTGTTGGTTTGAAACATGTTTTAATATCATTGACCAAATTAAGGGGACGGGATGAGCTTTGGGAGCTCCACGGTAAGAACGAGTAGACGAAACCGAAGAGGTGGGGTTAACATTTGATTTTAGGTTCTAAACCGTATCACTTGGGACTGCTCCCGTCATTCGGTCATTGATGGCCTTCAAGAATGTGTCAATTTTATTGGTCATCTCGCTTTGTTGTTGTTTGAAATCGGCTTCAAACTTAGATAACCTAGCGTCTTGAGATGCCATAAAATTAGACACCAATCCTTTAAGATTTGATTGATTATTGAAATTTTGAGGATTGTTGTTGAAGGGGCGATTTGGGAATGAACCATTAGGTTGAAAACGATTAGGTGGGTTTGAAAAATTGACATGAGAATTTTGAGGTTGCCTCCATCTAAGATTTAGGTGACTTTTCCATGACGGATTATAGGTGTCACCAAGATTATTTTTCTCGGGTTTAAAAGTGAACCACTTACCTCCCGCTTCGTTGGTACGCGAGGTTGCATAATTAACAAAAGCTTGCTAGGGATTTTCCTTGCAATATTGAGTGTCGTGGGAACCACTGCAAATCTCACAAGAAGAAGCGATTTTGTTCACTTGAACGGATGGTTTAGGAGCAAGATGAGCTTCCATTAAGCGCTGGATTTTATTTTCAAGCTCAATGAGACGACTGTCGGATGCATTTGGGACATCATGAGGCAAAGAGATTGCCTTGACCAGTTTAACATCGTCTCTTAGGTCATTCTAACTTTCCTTGTCATAGAGTTAGAGGTCCTCTATAAGTGCCCAAGATTCCTCGGCATTTTTGTCATGTAGCTTACCAACAGCCGATTGATCGATGGTGCGCCTTATGGCGGGATTGACATGGTCATAAAAGATTTGGACTTGAAGCCAAAGATCGATACCATGATGAGGTTCAAAGTAAGTCCTTGAAACAAGTGCATGATTCGGAAAGAGATTCACCTTGATGTTGCGGAAACATCAAGATGTCATTTATAAGTTTAGAAGTCCTCCTCGGTGGAAAGAATTGAGCAAGGAAACGGGTAGTAAGATCCTCCCAAGTGGAGATTGATCATGCAAGAAGACGTTCAAGCCAATTGCTAGCTTGATTGCAAAGAGAAAATTGAAATAAACGCTGGTGCGTCCTTTCCCTATTTGCAACATCAAGGTCAAGTGAGTCCAGAAGTTTTAGAAAATCCTTAAAATGTTGATTTGGATCCGCGGACCAAAGTCCGTGGAATGAGCATCCGTTTTGCACCAACCGGATGGTGTCAGATCGTAGAGGTACCACATTGTTCCCATCGAGGAGCTCAATGGTGTTTCGATAGCCCTCTTGGTTTGGTCTAGAATAATCTCCTAGAGTACGGATAGGATTTTCGTCTCCCATGGTGGTCAACGAAAAGAGTTTTTACAAAACAAAGGGAACAAAGAAAAGATAAACTACAAGAAAGCTAATTGACAAAAATTAAAACCTCACTTGATAGGAATCAAGTGAGTAGACCTAAGCTAAATAAAATTCGAAACCTATACTATTCCCCGGCAGTGACACCAAAAACTTGATGTGAGAGTTGTGGACTCACAAGAAGCTTTACAACTCCCTAGGCAGTGTACCTAACCGTTGTAGTGTAGTATAGGCAAGAATCGGGGGTTATTATCGTTCTCTAGGGGAATAGCGTGTGAAGGTTCGAATAAGACGTAACTAAGGTCTAGAGGTTGAAAGAAGATTATTTTTTTATATTTTATGAAAGCAATTAAAATCACGGTTTTGAAGGTGGTTTGGTTTTAAACTAATTAAACTAATAAACTAAATTAAATTTAAACTAATGTGGAAACTCGTATAGGTAAACAAACCTGTTTACTTAATCATGCACTACTCCTTGAATTGCTCCTCCTAATTTTATTGCTCGTCACCCTTGTGATGTAGTGTGTAAGTATTTCCTAATTCATGAACGAATTACACGAACCCGTCGTCTATGTAATATTCCGTTAAGGCAACGCACAAGTAACGTAGTATAAAGACTATTACAAGGACCCTAAGAGTACATTACATGCATTAAAACACTTAAAAGTTGATCAACCATATTAGGGCAAGGTAGTATGAAGACTGTTGCAATGGTATCCATTCTACACAATCACGTTTCCCTAGACGTCTTCGTAAGCAATTAAGAAGCTAGTCTTCTAAAGCCTAACGCGCACACTCATCAACAAGAAGCAATATTAAAAGGAGTTACAAATCAAGTTTCATGCAATCATAAGCAAACACTAATTAATTTAGCCTAGCATGTTATAAGATAACGAAGAACAATAATTAAACAAGCAACAAGACATATTGAAAGATTAAAAGATAGAAGAACTTCACTTGATTTAAACATGGAGTTATGATTGATACAAGAGGGTTTAAGAACCCTAAAATCAACCCAAACCTGATAATATTCGTACCCTAAGTAAGACTCTCGAATCCCACAAGTTCCACCCTTTTAAACCCCTAAAACTGAATTTGTATAAATAGAAAAACAATCGCGACGGCGTCGCTTTATAATTGTGACGTCGTCGCCACGCCAAATCTTCTAGGGTTTTATTGAGTCAGTTACGTTCTGACACCGTCTCAAAGATCCTGACGCCGTCGCTTGCACATCATGACGCCGTCGCTAGAATTCGCGACGCCGTCTCTAGCTACTGTATGGCTTTTCTTTTTTGACTTTGATGTAGAGTTGTAATCACGCCCGTTTCTTCCCAAAATGAGCCCAAGTCATGTGTATTTCCTTCAAATGCCATTCAAGTGCTAAAAATACAAAAAGAAACGATTAAGCACGTGTTTTGAGCATATTTGCATGATTTATGGGGTTAAATGACTCCGAAAAAGTGTATAAAATGACACCTCATCAGGAATTTAAGTCATTGATGAAGTTTAGTGAGTTCACTCTAGACTGAATGATATTCATCAGTCTGATGACTTCAGCTTTGTACTCATTGAGTAGTAAACTGAAGGATACCATCAGGGACTAATCCTTCAAGGGATGTATTCTCAGCGGGTTATCTCATCAATGAGTCTTTTCAGTGTGAACACTTTAGCGTGTGTGCTCTTCAGTAAGCTAGCTAAATGATCAGGACATACGAAGGACTGACCTCGCTAGAATAAATTCAACTAACTTGTAACAACTTTGACCTATTCAAGTGGCAAGTTTGACTGCATTTAATGACCACGTTTGAATTGGTCATGTAACCACTAATTCCTATAATTATGGAAGAGATTAATAGCCCCATTAATCTCTCATAATTTCATTGACTAGGGTTTGAGTATATCCCCTATAAATAGGGGATTACAACTGTATGGAAATACACACATAAAACATAAACACTTAGAAGCGAATGGTTCTTGATTTGTGCCTAAAACAAGAACAAGCACTTGGTTTTATCCCAAGGAGGTATTCGTGTAACCCAAGAATAGGGTCAAATAATCTTCTTTGGAAAGTGATTACACAACTTCAAGTGATATCCGGTAACCTTTATTGGCAATTAGCTAGGCATTGATTAGCTTCACCTTGTTCTGGAATATACACAACCAACAATTAAAGAAGATTATTTTGTAATAATCAATGGTTGCTGCTGCTATAAAACACATGGCTTCAAACTTTGCCAAGCTTGACAAGTTTAAAGGGGTGGACTTTAGAGATCAAATCAAGAGGAGGAATAAGTGGGATAATGATGATTATGTTTGCAGAGGTTTAAATACATCAAAGGTTATGTCTGATCTCTTATTTGATATTTATCCTAAAGGGTTAATACACAAAATGCTACCGTGGAACAACTCAGGAAGAGGGCCAAGTGAGAAAATGATGACTATGTTTGCAGAGGTTTAATCCTCAATGGTATGTCTGATCTTTTATTTGATATTTATTAGAATGTTGAATCTTCCCAAGAACTATGGGATTCCTTGGAGGCAGGGACGGACCCACATAGGTGCCGGGTGTGGCACGAGCTACACCTGATTTTTGGTCACGCAATGCAAACAAAAATTTAAAATTAACCTTTTTGGTATGTGCGACCTCCAAATTTTTTTATGCTACCTTAGTTTCTTACGGTGTAACTTTAATTGACCCAATATTTTCTTTGTACAACACCTCATTGAAAATCCTAGATTCGTCCATGCTTGGAGGCCAAATATATGGCTGAGGATGCATCAAGTAAGAAGTTCCTTGTAAGTAATTTCACAAATTACTAAATGAATGATTCAAGACCAGTTATGGAACAATATAATGAACTTCTTGGTATACTTGGAAGGTTTACACAACACAAAATGAACATGGATGAGGCTATTCAAGTCTCTTGTATCATTGACAAACTTCCCCCTTCTTGGAAAGATTTCAAGCATACATTGAAACATCAGAAGGAGGAATTAACTCTTGTTGAGTTGGGCAGTCATCTATGCATTGAGGAGTCCCTCATGATGCAAGATAGTGACAAGCCAAAGGGCAACAATGTTGCTGGTCCTTCAGTTGTTAATATGATGGAGCATAACAACTCCTTCAGGTGCAATGACAACAAGGGTAAATGTAAGCATCATGATACCAAAGCTGATCCTAACAAAAAGTCTAAAATGACTTGTTGGAAGTATGGGAAACCTAGACACTTGAAAAAGGATTACAAAGGTGGAAAAGTTGGCAACAAGGCCAATGGTTCAAGCACAAATGCTTCAGTGAATGGTTCTTCTAACTCACTGAAAGGTCAGAACATGTTTAATAAATCTCTTCAGGTTTATTATTTTACATATATATCTAAATTATATTTTGTGCAGGATGATGATGTTGCGTGGTGGGTTGACTCAAGAGCAACTATGCATGTGTGTAAAGATAGATGCTAGTTCAATAACTATGAGTCACTGAGGGTATGTTTGGTGACACGTAGCAGTAGCAGTAGCAGAAGCATTAAGCAAAAGCAGTTAGCAGAATCAGTAAGCAGTAGCTGTTTGTTTAAAAAAGGTGTTTGGTAACATAGTTGTAAGCTGTAATTAAAAAGTGTAAAATTACAAAAAAGGGCATATAACCTAATTAAAGAAATTATAAATTTTATATTTGAGGGTATAAATGTAATTTTATAACAAACTGCTTAGAGCAATTCTGAAATGCTTTTTCAATAAGCATTTGAGATTGGAGCGGTTAAACAATATTCAAATGCTTGTTGAGGCGTTGCAAAACAAGCTTTTCATCTAAAATGCTTACCGCTTGTCGCTCTTAAATGCTCCAAAATGCTTGTTACCAAACACAGCCTGAATGATGGATCTATTCTTCACATGGGAAATGAGTCAACAACCTTGGTGCATGGATGTGGTTGTGTAGATCTTAAATTTAGTTCTGAAAAGATTGTTTCCTTGTTTAATGTCTTCAAGTTCCTAATATTAGGAAGAATTTGGTTTCAAGTAGTATTTTGAATAATTATGGTTATAAACAAGTGAGTGAATCTAATAAATTTGTTCTATCCAAACATGGTGTATTTATTGGTTTTGGTTATTTGAGTAATCAAATGTTCAGTCTTAATATTGTTAATGATAATATTGGTTCAGCCTTTATGTCAACCACTAAACTGAATGATTTAATCATATGGCATGCTAGACTGGGCCATATCCACTTTAATAGGATGCAAGATATATTTAAGGATGGGTTATTCCCAGCTTTTGATATGGACACTAAAAAGTGTAAGACTTGCATGATGACCAAAATGACTAAGAAACCATTTCAAAATGTAAAACGTGAAACTAAAGTTTTGGAACTGATCCACAGTGATTTGTGTGATTTACATGCTACTCCCTCATTAGGGAATAAGAAATACTTTGTGACATTTATTAATGATGCTTCCAGGTTTTGTTATGTTTACTTATTACATACTATGGATGAAGCAGTAGATAAATTCAAAGTATTCAAACCTGAAGTTGAATTACAACAAGGGTCCCTGATCAAAAGATTTAGGATTGATAAATGAGGTGAGTACATGGATACTCTGTATTTTCATTCGGTTGGTATTATCTGTGGAACGACTTCTCCCTATACTCCATAACAAAATGGTATATCTGAAAGGAAAAATAGAGTACTGAAAGAAATGGTTAATTTTATGTTGTCCTAGTCAAGACTGAGTCAAGGGTTCTGGGGTGAAGCTATGTTAACAACTTGCTATTTATTAAATAGGGTTCCTAACAAAAAGAACATGATAACCCCTTATGAACTCTGGACTAAAAGAAAACCAAACATGAACTACCTCAGAGTTTAGGGTTGTAGGGTAGTTGTAAGACTCCCTAATCCAAAGCTGTAACTTTGGGTGAAAGAGGCATTAAATGCATCTTTATTGGATATGCTAAGCATTCTAAGGCTTTTAGGTTCTATGTTATTGAACCTAATGAATTGGTTTCAATTAACTCCATTATTGAATCAAGGGATGCTATCTTTGATGATAATAGATTCTCATCAGTCCCTAGACCAAATCAGAGGTCCCCGATAAATAGAATTGAATACATTAGTGGTTCAGTGGTCCCTGAAGAGGTCATTGAGGAGGTTGTGGTTCAACAACCTAAACCCGAGCTTAGGAAAAGCAAAAGGAATAGGACTCTAAAGAACTTTGGACCTATATTATAATTATACTTAATTGAAGGTACAAGGGATGAGGTCCCTGACCAACACTCCTATTGCTTTAATGTTGAGGATGACCCTAAGACATTTGATGAAGCAATGAAGTCTCAGGATGTTGCTTTCTGGAAAGAAGCAATTAATGATGAGATGGATTCCATCATGGGTAACAATAATTGGGTGTTGGCTGATCTATCTTCAGGTTGCAAGCCTCTTGGTTGCAAATGGATCTTCAAAAGAAAGTTGGAACTACTAAAAAGTTCAAGGCAAGACTGGTCATTCAGGGCTTTAGACAAAATTCAGGGATAGACTACTTTGATACTTATGCTCCAGTGACACGTATCAGTACTATAAGACTGATGATTGCTTTGGCATCAATTCAGAATCTGATTATTCATCAGATGGATGTGAAGATGACATTCTTGAATGGTGAACTGGATGAGGAGGTCTATATGAACCAACCTCAAGGCTTCATCATGCCTGGCAATAAAGACAATGTGTGTAAACTTATTAACTCTTTATATGGGCTGAAGCAGGCACCTAAGCAATGGAATCAAAAGTTTGATGAAGTGGTTTTGTCTAATGGTTATTTACTTAACCAAGCTAACAAATGTGTATATAGCAAATTTGATGAATCTGGTAAAGGAGTCATCATTTTTCTCTATGTTGATGATATGCTAATCTTTGGCACTGACCAAGTTCAGGTTGACCTGACAAAGAAGTTCTTGTCATCAAGGTTCTCCATTAAGGACATGGGGGAGGCTGGTGTTATCCTTGGTATAAGGATTAAACATGAAAGTAACGGAATAACAATTTCTCAGTCTCATTATATTGAGAAGGTAATAAAGAAATTCAATTACTTTGATTGTACTCTACTAAGTACTCTTATGGATACAAATGAGAATCTGATGCCCAATAATGGTTAGGCTGTATCTCAACTTAAGTATTTTAGGGTGATTGGCTGCCTAATGTATGCCATGACTTGTACAAGGCCTGCTATTGCTTTTGCAGTGGGTAAACTGAGTAGGTACACTAGTAATCCTACTACTCAGCATTGGCAAACAATTTAGAGGGTACTGAAGTATTTAAAGAAAACTATGGATTATAGTTTGATATATACTAGCTATCCTTCAGTCTTAGAGGGATACACTAATGCAAGCTGGATCAGCAATACTAAAGACAATTCATCTACCAGTAGCTGGGTATTCCTACTTGGGGGAGGTGTAATTTCTTGGGCATCCAAGAAGCAAAATTGCATCACCAGTTCAACAATGGAATCTGAATTTGTGGCTCTAGCAACTGCTGGTAAGGAAGCTGAATGGTTGAGAAACCTGATCCTTGAGATTCCATTGTGGTCCAAACCTACAACACCTATATCTATCTGTAGGATATTATGAGTAAATTTAAACATCGGTTAGGGGGTTAAGTGTACAATGTAATTTAGATTAGGAATAGACTATAACTAGTATTAGTTAGCTTGCCTTGCAAGGCAAGGAGTTTCGTATTTAACGTAGGATAGGTTTCCACCCCCTCATCCCTATAAATAGAGATGGGGGGGGAATGCTAGTTATTCATTCTTCTTCCTCAAATTGTAAGCTTTATTAGGTTTTTAATAAAGGGGTGTGGTATGTGCTATTTTACACATACCTTTTATCATGAAAAACGAGCCCAAATGACCAAAAATATAATGAAAAGTACTTATATATGTTTGTTTTTGTGATTGTGTATGTGCAAGTACCGGATATTAAGAAAAGGACAAAATAAAGACAAAACACGAGCACGGGAATGGAATGAGCGCAGAAATCTGAAGCCGAAGGCATACTCGTCTCTCACGGACCAACCCGGGCCTATTTAATGGGCCGGGTCAGCCCAAGTCACTAAATTAAATATGCCATAAGCCTTAAATAAGCCCAACACCCTTTTATATTACCTAAAGTCCAATACTCGTACCTGGCCCAACATAATTATAAAAGGCCCAAATCTTAACCCAAGTCAACCACCCCTTATAACTCCTTGGTCAAATGTATTGTTCTTCACCCTTCCCTCCATTTTCACCCCCACACAACGCACAGGGTAAATCCATCAAGTACACATACTTCCGTGCTTCTAGAAGCTTTTGAATGACACGTCTGACATACTGGGGAGCCACGCTGGCAATCCCCAGCAAAATGATTGGTAATTGGACGTGTCATAGATCCAACGGTCAAGATTTGAAGATTGGAAGACAGTTATTGATGGATGGCTAGGATTAAAAGCTCAAGACGCTCCTCTCTTGCTAGAAGCTTCTCAGTATCACTATAAATAGAAGGGGAAAAGCACAAAGTGTAGTATCTAGGAGTAGGAGTAGTTTTAGTGTAGCTTTTAGAATAGTTGTTTTTAGCTTATCAATGTATTTTTAGCTTATTCCTTTTCATGTAACTTACTTTTCATTAAAGCTTGTATT